>QFEI01006553.1:0-17673 GCA_003316145.1 Neoboletus magnificus | reverse complement strand
ATGAAATGAGATGTGTGAGAATGCGTCGACCGAGAGTTCGCATGAACATTCTTCGGCTACTTGAAAGGATCTTTTATCGGAAGCTTTGGTGGGCAGGGCGTTCAAGAATGGATCGGGTCAACAGCCAGTTGGCTGCTGACGCGTTTGGAGGCTTCACAAGGTTGTGACTATCGTACGCGATACGGCAGGATCCTCCGTGCGCATGTGTGAGCATTTTGGGCGCCAAGGATACGGGTGTCACTTTCGGAAAGTTGTCAAAGCGGATGCAAATTGTCCATGAGACAGGGGGGATAGCGAATTCGCTTCCACATTCAATCCTAACCGGGTCACGCCGGGTGGTTCGGAGAAGATGGGAAATCGGGATCTGTCTCGGGCGAAATGCCAGTTGACAAACATGGGAGTAAAGGAAGACGCCCTCGAATGAGCCTCCGTCAGAACCCGAGTTGAAGAAGCCAGAGAGCTTCAGCCTTCCATTTTCCGTTCCTTCACGGGGTCTCGAAGACATGGGACAGGCGTAAATCCAAGAGACCTACATAGCTTCTGGAAGATTGAGCACATCAGCTTGACCTCCAAGCTGAAGCACTCAACCTTCTGGAAGGCTTTGAGGATATTCCTGGCAACAACTTTGATCTGCTTACGCAAGCTCAAACGTGGGCTGGCCACCAACGATTTTCGTGTCAACTTGGAGCCTGGACAAACACATACCCCCACTCGTCCGCGAATATTTAAGAACCGGCGTCAAGGATGCATAGAAGTTATGTTCGTGCAGCACAATCTATCTCTGCAAAACCTCTGAGCCTTCACCAAGCGAGTGCGACCCTATATCCACCCCTCCCGTGAGTTTACCTTTAGACTACCCGAGCGTTGTAGAGTCGACATGTTGTAGATTGTATCGTAGATTGTTGAGAGCGCACAAGAGACTCCCGATCGAGATGCGTTCGCTTGGAGATGCATATATCAAGGATGGTAGGTGATGTCCTCGTTCGATCTTCTGTCCGTCAGTTTTGCTCAAGATTCACTGCAACAGAGTTTCGCCGACACCGGGAAGCTACAAATCCTGTCCATGTCATGGGTTTCCTCACACAATGGAATATTTATTTGGATGAACTGCCCCACGACCCGAGCGCAGAGAACTTTAAGAAACTTGATCCCACCGTGTTCGAGAAAGTACAGCTCCGCATGTATTTTGCGGCTGTGATTGTTCATTGACTTGGTACTCGTCTTTCAGATGTCGGCAGAGCAGCTGGGACAACTATACGAACTCATGCATGCGTCGAAAGATGTTTGGAAGCCAGTCAGCGAGGATGGATCCAATCCGGAACATGCCCAATCATGATAGTGTCTATTCAATACACACTTGGTCTAGCTACGCAAACCCGAGGACGATCCAGTCGGAATAATACATAGTCCGAGACTATTTGGGGATCCATATAAGCACTCCCAAGGATGATGGCGTGTGGTTGCGAATTGTCATCCTCACCCGTGAAAGAGTCCTCCGGTGTTATCGGCCCGTGAACCCACATGTGTTCATGAGCCAAATTTACCCGACAGCGCAGAGCGATATAAAGAGTCTTGAATTCAACTCTCACTGCATTAACTACGATGTCCCAAGCAGCGGTCAGTCCATAATGACTTATCTTCCCAACCAGAGGTCACTCAATCCAACAGCAGTCTGTTTCTTCCAACAACCGGCCCTATGCCGACCTTCCCCCTATCATCTCCAAGTTGTTTGAAGCCAAAGCGCGCAAAGGTACAACGGCGATTGGTTTACGCTAGCTCTCAGTTTGAACCTCGTTCAGGTTTGAGCTTCGAGAAGATAGCAGAGGCTATCGGAAGGGACGAGATCTGGGTGGCTGCTGCTTTCTATGGTCAGGTGTGTTTTTGGAAACACTCAGCTCTAAATCAATTTATGAACCGAATCGTTGACTCTTTCACACTTCAGGCGAAACTGTCCCCACAAGAGATCGAGGCACTCGCACGTGTCCTAGACATCCCGCATGTGGCCATTCAGAGCGAGCTGGGTTCTCACTGGTGGCCCAATCGCGGTCTGGGACCTGTTCCTCCAACTGATCCTGTCATCTACCGTTTATATGAGGTAAGGCCATCCTTTCAAAAGTAAGATCGCACTATGGTTGATCTCTCTATGATGTGTGTAGAGTGTTCTGGTTTACGGTCACGCTATCAAGGTATGAGAGAACCTTGCTTCTTTCCCACTCTCGAACTCATACATGACATGATCCCAGTCTGTCATCCACGAGAAGGTACTTGCAATGAAGTTGTGCACACCATACGTTTGTTGGTAACCTAACATCATGGTTTACAGTTCGGTGATGGTATCATGTCCATGATCGACTGCAAGGTCAGCGTAACCAAGAAACCCGACCCAAAGGGTGACCGTGTCGTCCTCACGTTCGAGTAAGCCATCGAGTTACCCTGTAGCCCCAATTCTAACGGCCGTCTTCGCTAACAGCGGAAAATTCTTGCCCTACGCCAAGTGGTAAATCGATCATATCTCGTAATATCCTATTATCAGCCGCCAAGCTTGTACCATGTATGTCATTTCCACTTGGACCAGTGGCCAGAATCTGCATGCGTGTGATCCCAAGTTTCAATCTGAGCTGGGCACGAATGCCATACAAGTGGAACCAGGTCAGCTTGCTTTCCTTTACCCTCATTCCCCACCCTATCGTCATGTCGACTCCATCATCTGAGGAGGGTCCCGGGATGGCGGGCCATTCTGTCACCTTGTCTGGTTTAGAGTCGACCGGATACCTCCTCTTCTCCGTACCATCTGATTCATCTAGTGTTCAAATCACGCTACCCACATCTCCAGCAGTGTCCAAGGGAAAGATGGGCACCCCAAGAGACATCCTCGATGCTTCCCGCCTACTCGGACAGATCTCTGCATCTACCTTGGAGGCGGACGTGACGCCTACCAAACCTCCCAAGCAGCTTTACCATCACACACCCTCCGAGTCCGTCGTCAAAGATGAAGCAGGCTACGACGCTGACGGGGATGGGGATGGGAATAAAGACCCGCGTGCTCGTGCCGATGCTATTGCAATGACGAGACCTATCCGTCGTCCCGGGTTTCTTCGTATAGACACTCGGCAACACAGACGCGTCGCGAGCATGCTCGCGATCCGACGTCCCAGTCCAGGTTTCGAAGATATGGACGCGCACACGGACATCTCATATCCTCCACACGCTACCCTTGCACCACTCTCCTCCATCAGCCTGAAATCCATCACTACCAACGCCACCACCGTCGCTGGCGGTGACAAAGCAGAGTCGTACGAACTTCGACGGAGGCCACGACCGAAAGCAGAACCGGTCGGTCTCGGGATTGGGTTCCCAGAGAACCACCCTCTGCGAAGTCGAGCATTCACCATGCCCGTGTCTACCTCGATATCTCCCATCGACGACTCGGGACCACCGACAGGGCTGGAGAAAGGGATGGACAAGGAAAAAGAACTTAAAGGAAAGGCACGGCGGTCCGAGTGGTTCTCCTCGCCGGCTTGGTTGAAGAAATCGGTGCAGGTCGCCGTGTGTGCGCCGAGTCCGGTTCGGCTGGTCATGTTGCGGCCTACATTCCTGGAGGTGTCGCCTTCCCCCATCGAATACTTGCCTGGTGCTGGTACCGGCGTGGGGACGTTTCGCGGTGACGTCGACGACCGATCGGACTCGGCGGGACTCCGAGTTGATCATGGGAATCATCTCACAATGGGTGTGTCCAGGCGTGATGCAGAAATGAAAGGAAAGCACGATGCTCCAGCGCGGGAGGGACAGGTGGATCTGGATTTGGATCTGTCCGGCGAGTCGACGGTGACGTTCCCCACTAGCTCGGAGGTCATGACGACCTTTGGTGTCAGGTCGCATTCAGCTTTGTCTCAGCACGCACTGTAACGGAGGCATTGTGTCTGACGCATGCGAGGTTCCGTGGACGCTTGTCTAAACGTCTTTATAAATATTTTCTCGCCAATTCTGTCAAGTTTACGCCTTCCTAGTTCTCTCTTCTTACTCGCTCAGGATGTTCACGTACACATATATTGATACACAGTACAACAATGAGGGTCATATCCCCCATGGATCACATGGCATCCTCTTGCCTCGGCAACGTCTTCTCAGATTAAAAAAAGAGATAGGGCATCTAAGCCAAACAATGGCATCGGGCACCGTCATCAGGCAACTTGGATGGGGAGACCCATGGCCACCCTGCTGATAGGTTCCTTAACATCGATGCCCGTGCCAAGCCCAACGTACGTCGTCCCCTCCGCGAGCTTGGCAAAGTCGGGTGGGTTTTGTCCAGCGAGGAACGTCTGGGCCTGCTTGATGACATACGCCGAGTTCAGAGGTGTCTTCGGGACAGCACCGATATACATCACTACAAAACCAGTCCCAATTGAGCGTCCCTCTAGAGCATTCATGGTTAATCAAACCGGTCTGAGTCTCACCTGCCGAATCGTTAGTCCCAGTGTGATCATGCTCGACAGAATGAACCACGTCCTGAGAAAAAAGGACACATCCGGTATATATGGTCAAGAAATTTGGGAGACAAATGTGGCGCTTACGCAGTGCCAAAAAACCATGTCACCAGGATTGACTTTTGGAACGGACGTCATGGTCTCTTCGAGCCTGAGATGTGGGTGGAGCATGGGTGTTGGCCGAGGACCACTATACCCACTACCCACGCGCATGATGCCGGGGAAGTCCGCAGTTGAGATATCTCCATTAGAAATTCAAGCTACCGTCATCACAGGGAGCAGTAGGGAAACAAACATACCAAACTTCCAGTTCTTGGGGTTGAGGATGTCGGGGGAATCCGCGTGCACAGTTGGGCGGAAGAATGGACGGAGGATCGTATACGCGTTCGACAACTTGACATCGGGGAAGACGCGGAGGGTTCCTTCTGTTGGCGCTGTCTCGCTAAAAGGATTGATCGTCGTCGGGTTGATGAGTGGTGGGTGACGAAGATACTTGATGCTAACAAACCTCATGGCCAGCCACCCCTGGAAGGTTCTAAACACGGTCGCTTGTCCCGGTCGTCCGTACAACGAACTGCGCGCGTCAAGACGGTGCTCGAGCTCATAGGGATCATGCTGGCGCCAATTACCAGTCAAAATATCCTCAAAGCAGCGACGGAAGGTTTCATCCTCCCATCGCTCGATCGCACCACCTAGAGACAGCTCAGTGTCAGATTATGCATGTGATAAGGTGACGTACCATCAACGTGAGGCGGGAAGTAGGACCAATTAGGACCGGGGTGGCGAATGCGGAAACGATCCGCATACGACAAGGGAACTGAAAGATCGACGCCCTCGAGTTTCTTCCCAGATTTGACATGGTATAAGCTGTTGAGCCAGGCAGAGGCCTTCAAGACATTGGGGTGGGCACGAGCTTGCACTTGTGGGCGTGTCCAGCTAAAACAGGGTTGAATAAGAGGTGCAACGACGGACAACGAAGGGACTCGCTAAAGGTGAAAGAATTGCTTGTCGTTTCCGGGAAAGCCTGCCCAAAGAAAGGTCGAAGAATACACGATCGACGGGGAAGAGAATCAGACCATCAACATGAGGGTTAGTTTTGATAAATTCGTCAAGCTCCGTCTTCCAGCCAGAAGCTGTCTTGGTGTCAACGACACCGCGGATAACGACTGAGCCTTTGCGTTTGATCACGTCGATCTCTTCGGAGGTCAACTTCTCCAGGTCTGCAAAGTTGACTTGGGGAACGACCTATCGGACGATATCAGCCAGAAGCCACTGCAGAACCTATCAACACCAAGATTACGTTGGTACCAGCCTGCGCAATCTCGGCAGTGCGTATAGCTAGCTCGCTGAGGATATCGTTCCACGACGCTGTGAGGTGCTCTGGTGTTGTCGCCGAGACAAGCTCGCGTTTCAGCTCAATAAAACGGGAGGGCCATTCGTCCGACATAATGAATCCTAGTGGTCAGTTCTCACAGGGAGGAATCAAAAGCTCCGCAACGCTCAGCGACTTGTTCTTGTACCCTACACGATCAGAGAACTCGAACTTGTACAGCCTGGTTCCCGGGTCATGCGGTCCGTCACGAGTGACTCAACAGCCTCAAAGTTCGTGATTATGCTGCCGAGGATTCGCCGTTGTAGTGGAATTGCTGGGAATCAGCACGTGTTGCAAAATTCGTCCCGGTCACGAACCCGTCGGGAGAATTACCTCGAATGTTGGCCCCAGGATTGGATGCTTGACCTTGCGATGACACGCGGCGAACACGGGCACAGTTGTATTTATGTATGCAGGATAAATCATGACCGACCCAGAAGCAAATTACGAAACAAATCAGGAGGTACGATGTCAATGAAATCCGGATGTGCAAGAAATCAAGAAGATAAGAGGAAATGACAAAACAAAAAGGGATGAAACTGTAGCTGTTGATGAAGCATTATAGTTCTGCTGCTTCCTCTTCCTCTTCTGCTTCTTCTTCTTCCTCGACGCTCGCTTCCTGATACTGTAATAATTATATTAGAACAGACCGCAGGATTCGGTGTTAAAGCAACTCACCTGCTGATACTCAGCACTGCACCACGACGAGAAAAATTAGCTGTCGAATGGGACAGATTATGGGAGCGGTCTCTCACATTAAATCTTGTGTGTTACTCTCCGCTTCGGAGAATTCCATAATATCCATTCCCTCTCCAGTGTACCAGTGGAGGAATGCCCGTCGTTTGAACATCACAGAGAACTTGTGGCGAAAGGATTAATTATAAAGTTGCTGAGCACGAGGAAGAACGCTGACCTGCGTAAGGTTACGCTTGAACAGTTCTTGGATGCAGGTCGAGTTCGCAAGTGCTATCCCGGCCTATGATAGTTGAGAAATATGATATGCAGCATGTGAGCTCGGACAAACCTGCGGTTGTCCGACTGGGGGTACCGAGCACAATGACACGGAAACATTATCAGGAATCCACCTAAATCGTGTCGTTCAGGCTGCGTAAATCTTTGGAACACACTGATACTTACTCTACGAAAAGGTTGGAATTTTTGCGTTGCAGTTGAGCAACGGAAGTCTGCCACAAGCTTCAGCAAACGATAACAGGGCAATATAGTTCCCAACCTCTGCCTGAAGAAGAGTAATTATTAACCAGGGTTCTGCCAGCAAGGCATATCCACGTACATCGTTAGAAGACACTTTTCCTCGGAAAATACACGCAGCAGTAAGATACCGCCTACAGAGATATCGACGAACCCAACCGGAAAGAACCAATCAAGTGCTTACCCGAAGCGTGGATCGCATGCGACCAATAGGTTTCGGCGATCAAATAGCCTAGAAAATTGAGAGATCTGATTAAGCCGCATGCCATGACACTTACGATGAGGTCAATTCGGGGACGGAGAGCTTCTGGAACGCCTTGGCCTTCGGATCATAGAACGGCGCAAAGCTTGGCATAAGGAAGTGAAGCTGGGTTGTATTGTCAAATTCGAGAAGGTCGATTGACTTTCAGCAACCTACTCGGGGGAACGGGATCAAGTTCATGCCAAGTTTCCGCAAGTCACTGGCAACGACATTCACTTTCCCGATATCGAATGCGAAGGGGAACTTACCCATTCAACTGTCCGGGGAACCGAAGACTTGTACTAACACCACACATAACTTTCGAGATGAGCTATGTGCATAACTAGAATTAACGACAGATTGTCACCAAGGGTCAAGTAACTTACCTGATTGAGGTCATCGAAGTTCGGGGTCTTAATTTTGAGTGTTCGAACAGCAATGTCGTACCTGCGCGTGCTCAGTAGCGTGAAGAATCATGATTAATCAACGGTACACACAACGCCTCGTTATCGATGCATATCGTCAGGTCACAATTATCAACAAGTTGATGAATAGAGAGTAAAGCATTATATGGCTATGTGCTGATTAGTAATCTGATGAATCAATGAACATAGAAACTTACTTCTACAACTGTTTCTGACACCTGAGAGTGGCTGTCAGCTAGATCCTCACCACATAGCCAGCAGACTGACGTTTGGCGAAGGCAAAATTGAAAAGGTTTGAAGCATCCGGTCAGGGTATTCCTGCAAACCATCAGTGTTAAATTACCCCAAAGAAGTGGATACAACTTGCTTCGCGCAACTTGGATAAGAGCAGAGAACCAAGACCAGCACCAGTGCCTCCACCAAGAGAGTGAATGATTTGGAAACCTTGGAGGGCATCGCAAGACTCCGACTGTCTTCTTATGATGTCAAGAATCGGATCAATGAGCTCGGCACCTGAATGTAGTTCCAGTTGAAGCTTGCGATCGAGAATCTGTATGTCATACCTTCAGTGTAGTCTGCCTCCCAAGAAGAATGAGCCTAGGTTGCAATTGACATAAGAAAATTGGTCTAACTCACATCCCTTGGCCCAATTGTTGCCGGCCCCTGATTCACCAGCGAAGAATGTGTCTGGTCGGAAGAGGTTTCCAAGCGGCCCAGATCTTAACTGTAACAGCATGAGCCTCGCTTGACCTTGAGTGTACTATGAAAACTGACGTGGTTGCAAACTCCGGACTCGAGATCGACCTGAACACTCCTCGGGACGTACTTGGTCGGGCCACTGGAGTCGACGGGGGTAAAATACACCCCAGCCTGATCAACGATTGTGAACTCAGGTTTGCAATTTTAGCAAAATACTGACACGCGCTATTTGCAGAGGATCTTTGCCCACGTATATCTGAGAGAACAAAGGTTCCGCGTTCAAACGCCGACCAGGTCATTATCCGAGGAATTATATGACATGACAGCGGGAGCCTACCCCTGAGTCATTAAGCCCATGCTCGGCGAGGAGCATCTTCCAGAACCTCTCTCCAACTTGGTTTCCGGCCTGGAATTTTTTTGGTTAGGTATTAGGGTTCCTAACACGAGGTAGAGTCCAGTTACCTGACCGGCCTGTCAAGGAACGAAAGACAAAGTTGGTTACGGGGAAGTAGAATAGGACATATTATCTTGCCTGAATGTTGATGATTTCTCTGGACATGACTGGATGAAAGGAAGAATCGATGCTGGGTTCTGTCAACCCCACACAAGCGATGCGCGAATCACCCTCCTCCGGAAACATCCAGCCGTTGCACGTGACCGTGTCCCATACCAGTCGCGTCGCGTTCGTGACTCGTTCTAAATTGATAATGCGCTTCAGAGCAACTGTAGAAAATATCCCAATATTCTTCCGTGAGTTCACCGCCTCTCTGGCTTGTCTAATCGGCTTAGTTGGGCCAGGCATCATACAGGCGGTCGAGAGGCTACAAAAGAAATGCATCATCAAGTTCACAGAGGACGAGATGCACATCATCTGCAACGATGACGCCAACGAAGGTGGCACCCAAGTCTGGTCGTCAGTAGCGCTTGCATCAAACTACATCCTTTGTTTGACTTCGATAACAGTGTGGTCAAGGTCGAATCGTTATTTACCAACTACCGGATACAATCCAACGCGGATAATAAAATCACCGTCTCGCTCTCAATGGAAGCGCTTCTCTCTGCTCTCCGGTCGTCATCCTCTTCAGCATCCTCTTCTTCAGTAGCAGCTGCGATTTTGCCCACGTATGATGCTGACGAGCTTGTCATGAAATTAGCCAAGAAGAACGACCAAGCCGTGCTTAGCTTCGAAATGCTCGGTGTATCACGGACAGGTCGAAAGGTACGCGTGGCCCACGACGTCCGAATCGACGTGATGCGTCCTTCTGAGGTCGACAAACTCCGCGAACCCCTGTGTCCTGAACCAGATGTGTGTCTCCTCAACTTCAGAATTGAAACAAAGAAAGTGAAGAAATAATGGGTCAGGTCACCATTTTATTGCCCCAGTTGCAAAAAATGCGCACGATTGTCGAGAGACTCCGCCCTCTCTCTGATGTATTGGCTCTTCGGGCCAACAACAGTGGCAAACTCCAAATCGCGATCAGTACGGACACAGTCAAACTCGAAACGCAATGGGTCGGATGCACGAACCCTTCCATGAGTATGTGGTCACCTTCTTGTCCAAACATCGCACTCTTAGCCGGTGAGCTGTCGTATTTTAGGACAGGCCGCCGACGAGAACGCACCCGAACCCGAAGCTGTGGAAGACCCTGACCCAGATAAATTATTCTCCGTGCATGTGTCCATCCGCAGCTTCATCAAATTTCTCAACAGTCATGTCGTCTCGACGACGACTATTGCATGTATGGGGCCTTTCCACTGTCTTGCTTGCGAGTTTCCAATTGTTGCTAATCTAGGCATTTGTCAAAACCACTGCGCCATTCTCTACGTGTACATTGGAGATGTGGCGGATGCAGGAGGTGTCCTCACGTTCTATATTCCAACCGTTATCGATGATGTCAATTGAGGAAGACCTTCCAAGCCTGTGTTCAGAATAGCTTGGTCCTCATTAGTCCCTGCTGCAACTCGTTGCCGTGTGGGGACAGATAAAACTGGCGCACCGAATTTGGTTATTCGATCGCAGTCGATTTTTCCTCTCGTTCCCGAGGTTTCCCCGTAATGCCTTCCATCCCGCGGGCGAAATATCCTGGCCCGGTGGTTGTCAACAGAGAGGAATACAGGGAATACAGATTGACACATCTATCGGTAGCACGACGACTATGTTTACATATTTCGAACCCGTATCCGAAACAAGATCGCTCTGGTATTGAGATCAGTTTGCTACATTTTTGCGCCGAATCCCCTTCAAACCCAAGCCTCCGAGCAGACTTTGTCAGGTCGCCTGCTGTTCCTACCACGGCAGTCGATCTTCCCGCAATCCTGGCAAGCATTCAGACAGAACGTGCGTCCGCCCTTTCCCTTGCAATCCTGGGAGCCGCACTTGCAGCAGTGTCTCGTTCGCTTTTGCGATGGTTCGAGAATCGCGACATCGGATGTGTTCTCACCGTATCCGAATGGTCTCTTCAGCCCGCTTTGATCCGCTCCAGGATGTGCGTGCGGCGGCACGTTTTGGCTTTGCGCGGGTGGCGCAAAGTAGGCATAGCCAGCGTAAGGATAGCTCACGTACGGCCCAGGTTGAGCAAACGTGTAGGGTGCCGGCTGGGCGGGGGTTGAAGACGGCGCGGCAACGTCAGCAGTAACGTTCGCCATTGTGGAGGAAGAGGGTTGTGCCTGCGCCTGCGCGTGGACCTGGGGCTGTGCATGTGGTTGCGACTGAGATTGTTGAGGTGCTGCTGCGGCAGCTTGACTCGGACCCGCTTCTGCCGTAGCACTATTGGCTTTCCATGCGTTATCATATTCATCAGAAGTGTCCTAAGTACACCATGTCAATCAGGAACATCGTTGGTTCAAGATGATAGAGAAATACATACTTGTGGGGTGGCGAGTGTTGTGGTGTCAGGCTGAGTGACTGCCGATATGCCTTGGGTATCCTCACCTGGGCCATCCTCCTCTTCCTCTTCTTCTTGCTTTTCCCTTTCATCCTTGACAGGATTCTGGATAGCGCCGATAACATGGAGGATGGCATCCCTGGACATCCCGGATTTTAAGCAGCCTTTCGCCATGTTCCAGAGAGACTTTGAAACACCCATCGCGTGCCAGCTCCAGACGTTAGTCCCGCTTCCCATGTCGGAGTCACCTTGGAGTAGCTTGGCTGGGAATTCTTCCTTGAGTCTTGTCGGAAGAGCTTGCATGATTGAGGCGTCCGTGCTCGCAAATCTGCGGCCCTCTGGCGTCGTGTTTGCAACACAAGACGCACTTTTGCAGACATATTCGCAACCAATGATAAAGAAAGGCTTTTCGAGGTCGTAAACCTTGATCGGGCCGGATTTGATCCGCCCACGGTTCGTGAGCAGCGAGGAACAGGTAGAACACGGAATGCCGTTGAATACAAGTGGGAGCGGGTCCCAGTAAAAGAATCTGTGCTCCGAGAGGGTCCGAGCATTCGGACCAGAAGCGATGAGGGAAAGGTACGCCGGGGAAGACGGAAGCCAAAATGTTTTGAGAATCGAGTACAATGAGGGTATTGGATGAGTGTCTTTGGTTTGATTCGTGGATGGGGCAAGCGAACTGAGATGCGATTTGAAGGCGTCCTCGACTGTTGGCCCTGCACCTGGAAGCGGGTTCGGGGCTGCCAGAGCCGCGAGTAAAGACTGCAAGAATGCATCAGGCTTCGCCCGCAGTAGTTCTTCCCACTCATCCCTGTTGAAACTGGGATCGGGGTGATATGGCTGATGAGAAGGTCCACCTGTGGTGCCGTTGGTAAGAGCAAGTGGAGGTGCCGAGATAGATCCCTGAGTGCCCAATGGGGTGAACCCTGTCTGCCAGCTGGGAATTCCGGGATGCTGAGGATAATAGGCCTGGATAAAGGAACTGAGAAGGGTGGGATGATTGACAACAATGATGATACTTACACCCGGAAAAGGTATCCCTGGGGGCCCTTGTGCGGGTTCTGCGTGGACCTTCCCAGAAGATTTGCGCGACTGAGTTGCTCGACGCGTACCGACGGAGCCAGCAGGAAGGCCATCTTTCCTGGGCCGTCCGACGGGCCGCTTTATCTTCTCTCCGATGACTGAAGGGTTTTCCGAAGGCTGCTTCTTTCCGCTGCCTTTGGGCCTACCCGGCCTGCGTTTCACGGGTGTTACGTTGGGATCGACCGCTGGACTGGTAGTGAGGGCAAGTTGTAGCGAGCAACGATGCAACACATACATTGTACGATAGAGGGACCCTGTTCGGCTGGCATGCTTGGGAGAGCGCCTTCCATGGTTAATGGTTCGCGATCCTTCGATCATGTTAGCGTACGAACCGTCGATATTCAAAACGTGAACAATGAGCGAAATATCTAACAAAAAAACCGAATATACGAAATACAACAGCGTTCAGAAAAAACTTATCCAAGCTAAACAACCTATCTGAACAAGCGATCTGGACGTATACCACATAAAAATAATGGAAAAAAATAATGGAGAAGAATATGTTGACCGCGGAATATCCTGGATGAAAACACTCACAAGATATCGGCACAGAACTTGCCAGCAGATTTGTGCAAAGTTTTTGTTATCCCGTTATCCCTGGGCCGTCGGCTGTCGTGAGAACGCTGAAATCGTGATGAGCACAAGGTTTTCTTTTCTGGTTATTTGATCGGAGCTACAAATCGCCACAATATACCTTCCCGCTCAATTTTGCAGATATGAATGCAACAGCGCACGAAGGTGAGCATGCTCAGTCTTTTATTCGGCTTCATGTCATCATCCTTTCTACGATGATTTCAACCGGATGCAATAGGAAGTGCCGTCTAAAGGAAACTTCCTCTGGATGTCTTCTGTTGTCGAAACTCGGTTCTCTGAAATACTTTTTTTTTCGCTCACCGGAACTCAAGTACTCACCAAGCTGACGTGTTTGGGTTTTTAGATGGAAATTGGATGTAGGATGTTATGATGACCGGAATTTACCCCATCTTAAAAGTTGTCCACTCACGACCGGGGCAGCAGTACCTTCACATCATGGCAAAGTTGCATTCCGCTCACCTGCTGGCAGTACTGTTTTTCTGATAACGGTTATCCATATATTCGAGTATATGTGTCTCAAAATGTTAGCATTTGATAGCACAGCCCTACCAAATTCTGTCTTTCCGGTCCCAGCTGCGCGCAGCGCTAGAACAGTATGAACAGCGGACATTCTATGGCAGGGCCAGCGCAACGAACTTGAGAGGCAACTTTACTCGTCAGGGTGACTGCCAAAAGTATATCTATCTTTAAGTTCTGTGCTTATCTATTTGTTGTTCGCCGCATCCAATCCTCAGGTTACTGGCCCCATACTTCCTCATGAAGTGTTGTACGCAGAATCCAGAACGCCATCCGATGTTGTCAAAAGCTACAGAAACAGCTCGGAATCTTGGATTTCCTCATAAACAAAGCCCTGTGGAGACGTTGATTAGATCATCGGCAGTGGGTTGATCAGTTTATCGTCTTTGCGAACCAAACTCAGGTGCTCACGTTTGCTCCTGTATATATGACAACTTTTTAGACATACTCCGAGCTATCTGCACTCAGACGTCCGCCGGGGAGGCTATCCCAACCGCATTAGGTACCGCGACAATTGGTCCATCGTCTGATCTCAGTGGAATACCGTGTCAGTTTCGCCATCAATTCGTTGCCGACAAACTTGACCAGCATTTGGGTGTGCAGTGTCTGGAACGCTCTTAATGGCATTGCATACAATTGGCAGCACTCTGTCGGTTTATAGAACTATCCAGGAGGCCCTTTGGTTTGTAAGGAACACAATGATTGACGCTGTTCTTGCGTCACCTATCCATCCTCCGCTCAGCTGCTAACTTCCAAGTGCTTCGGGGTCTCCACTCCTGAATACACCATAGCCAGGTGGCCCGAAGCCCCCATGGAAAACTCCTTGAAGCTACCTGCTAGACTGTTGGGTGTCGCCGATGCACCACTTACAAGGAACTCTGGACGAAGAACATCAAGTGTGCAAGATACTGAGGAGTAAGGCGGCGTATGCGACGCGTGATCAATTCACCGTCTTTCCCACGCCTTCAGAGACAGCAAGCACTGTGCCGGGCACACTCCGGTGATAAACGGAAGGAATATACACGTTGGCGGGGTGTTTCCGACGTTCCAGCAACCGAATATGGATTGTCATATAGAAATTCTGCTATGGAATCCCTGCCCCGAAGGGAACCGTCCGTGATCACAATATACGGCTGTATCTGGCAGATTCTTCGCTCTACTTGAAGATGCGCGGGCTTAGTGCTGGACGATCTTCTTCCGACGGGAGTCTACTATGACGAACGAATTAGCGTAATGCCCCGCCGCACCGATACCTCGAGGCGTAAAGCTTCGCCTTTAGGTGCTTTGATCGTACTACGCCCAGGCTTGAAAGGTTGAAAATCCCGTCAAATGTTGGCTTTGGATTTTTGTCCCTCGCAAGGGATGGGGACTGTGAAGGGATAGGATGGCTCAGATGCTGCGTTAATGTCTAAATGTTTGTTGCAGGCTGACGGCGGCCTCCCCTTGCACGCGACATTCATTCTGATCAACACGCAGTCGCAACTTGATCGCGGCACCGAGGTGATTGATCGTCAAGATCTGTATTGGCTCAATTTGGATTCAGCCCGTCAGCCTGCAGTACTAGCACATAGCATTCATTTTCGATTATGCATAAAAAGACGGACAAGTTCTGGTTACCCTCCCCAATTCACACAGGTTCCGTATCCACAAAAGACCATCAGTTTGAATCTGATCCTCTCATGTGGTTCTGCATCATCCGCTTCCTTCGCGGTCTCCGTCACCCCCAGCAGATTAACCTGGCAGGAGAGCAGCACCCCTGCCTTTCCGACCTCACCACGGAGCTGAAAAGCGCACGGAAACTTGCGTTGACTTCGGTATGCATCTAGCGCTTGTCGGCACCCCCTGTGACTGACATACGTATCGGCGAACAGCTCATGGCCCTCACCGCGTGAGCCCCACTTCTCATGTGTATTGGTATGGCACCAATGGTTGCTGCTAACTCAGCATCCTTGCGGTCTCCGGATCCAACGTATTACAACTGCCAGTAGCGCTCACGCTCCTTATTTATACCATCAGTCTTCATCTGACCGTTAACACTTGTTTCGTCAGTGTACGGACTCTCCGCCACCCAACCTCCGTGATCTAATTTCCTTTTAGGATTATCCCGTGTTGTCAAGATTCCTGCATGTTTTACCCCTCATGGGTACATCCTGCATGGCCGGTGTTGCGCTCGTTTCCAACTTGAAATCGCCCGTCCTTGCAGTGGTTGCTCTTTTTTTTGGTCTCTTGCCGCTGGTCACCAAAGCCATTTATCAAGGAATACTGCGTGCAGAAATGTCCACAACAGAATTGCCTATGCGGATGCAGGATGTGCCAGCGTCTGCCATGTCAGGCTCTGTCGATACCACAGTCGTGTAGATTGAGCTAGACTATCATGGTTACAGATGCCTACGCTAGATCCCGACGGTCTCTTCATCCTCTCTGGCGTAGTTTCTACTATCTATAGTATCTCGTGTACCTCATCAGTTCCGATATCATTTCCCCTCTTCTCTTGCTGAGCAACCACTCGTGAAGGCCAGGGCCAGGGGTGAATTGCACCGCCATGGTCACGTTTTTTCTTCCCATCTACCAAACCGCAGCAAATTGTCCGAAAGACTCGTCTCGAGAAGGTTACAGCCTGTACCACCCTCCATTGGCTGGACATCACATGATGCCCGCAGCTTGGAGTTTCTTCGGTTGTTGTCGCGTATGGTGGAACATCTGCCGGCAGATTGGTCATGCGCAGGGGTTGAGCGAGCTGGAGGCCTACACTTTGTATGTGCTTCTGATGGCAGTGCCCTTCCATGGATGGTATCCATCCTATATCCGGAATGGGTCCTCGATTATTGCATAAATAAGACTGAGTTGTTCTGCTTTGCCCACCCCAACTCACATAAGTTCCACATCTACAGAAAACCATGTATTTGCATCTGATCCTCTCATGTGGTTCTGCATCATCCATCTCTTTCACAGTTTCCATCACCCCCAGCTGATTAACCTGGTGGGCATGCAGTACCCTTGCCTCTCTGACCTCACCACAGAGCTGAAGGGCACATGAAAATTTTCATTGACCTCAGTATGCATCCCAGCACTTGTTGGCACTATGTGTGACTGATATACCATACTTGTTGGTTGAATAGCTCATGGCCCTCATTCCATGAGCCCCTCATCTCATATGTATCAGTCCAGTACTAATATGGTTATGGTTACCGCCAGCTCAGCATCCTTGCAGTCTCTGGATCCAAGGCACTACAACTAGTAATGCTCACCCTTCTCATTTATACCATCAGTCTTAATCTCACTATTAAGACCTGTTTCATCCACATAAGGACTCTCTGCCATCCAACCTTCATGATCTAATTTTTCTCTAGGATTATCCCACTCTGTCAAGATTTCTTCATATTATACTCCTCCTGGGTACATCCTCCATGGCTGGCATTGCACTCATTTCCAACTTGAAATCACCCATCCTTGTGGTGATTGCCCTTTTTGGAGGTCTCTTGCCACTCATCATCATAACTGTTTACCAGGGAATATTTGGGTCAAAATGTCTGCAATGGAATTACTTGTGCAAATGCAAAATATGCCAGTGTCTGTCACATCAGGTTCTGCTGATATTGTGGTTGTGTAGATCTAGCAAAACTATAACAGTTATAAATGCCTAGGCTAGATCTTTCTGTTGAAACATTAGGTTTCCACTCTTCATATTGATCATGTTAGACTGACACTTACAGTGGCTCAAAAAAGTATCACAATGTTGGAAAGACTTGACATTTGAAAAGAAACCAGAAAGAATTAGCTATAATCTCTGCAGGGCCATTTATAGCCCTAATCCTTGCCCTAAATATAAGCTACTTATTATGTGATTTGGTTGTTATGGCATTGTAATATAACCATTTCAAAATGATATGTCATTGGAACACTTTTTTGACCCTGATATTATTGGCCATTATTTAGTAAATAACATAAGCTCTTGATAGATGCTATGCTTCAACCCTAATTCATTATGTAACTTACATAATCCTGAGTGGTATAAAAGGCAGAGATACCACCCAGGGAACTCCACTTCATCATGAGACCCATTTCTGCCTCTGCTAGAGCCAATATCTTTTTTTTCTCTGAATCTGGCCTTTCTAGTAGGCAGATATTCTCCCAAACTGGTTTAGGAAAGTCTACTGTGGCCAGG
>QFEI01006551.1:6529-41228 GCA_003316145.1 Neoboletus magnificus | reverse complement strand
AGACCATGACTTGGCACAGGTCACACGAGCTAGCGGCGGGCTGCTGTGTAATTTCGCTCTATCAGAGTCAACCTCAGAGATTCAAGGCCCCGAGTGTACTCGAGATGAAGTGTTAAGGACCGTCTGCAGCGAACTCAACGCCGTCACCGGCGAGAGTGGTACGAGATCACCGCCAAGACCAGCTTGGGTCGGGTCACTCTGTCGAGCAGGCGAATATTATCAGGCACCGCGTACCTGGCGCGATATACTCATGTGCCAGGCTTGGCTTCACAAATAAGGGAATTACCTGATATCCTACTATAAAAGTGGACGACAACAGCTTGATGCAGTTTCAAATTTCAGCGCGCATGTATCTCGATTAGTAGCAGCGTTAACCCACGACAGAACCAATTTCTTCTTCCCTCCCTCGCCTACCTGCTAATCCTAGCTTCTAAGATACTTCTTACTTGGCCTACGAAATATTCATTGTGTGCTCGCGCCAAGTCATGGTAAATGTCCAGGTGTCGTGCGGGGCTTAATTAATCACCTACTTTAGAGACCAGGAACGCCGATTTAGCAAGGTCCATATGGCCAAGTGCCGGGAGCTATCACGCGGGACGCAGATGACGCCGACCCTGACACGGGAGCACTCACACAGCGCTGGGACACTTTGAATACTTGAAAGCCAAGCACGGGTTAACTATACATCGACTCCGACAGGATGAGTCGACCCGATCGATCCGGTTCAGCAAGAATTAAGTCCAAGTATTCATGTAATGGTTCTCTCAGTGAATGTAGGTGCCTTTAGAGCTACACTTTCGAGCTTCAGGTTCGTGCACCGTTGCACGTTAGCAGGGCTTGCGGAAATGTTACCATGACTGGCGCAAACCGTGGCTCCCAGCCGCTGACTCACCCGCGGGCCTCGCGGCCAGGGACAGAGAAGGCACGATTGTCGAGACTCGTTCTTTGGAGTGACCAAAAACCGGTCTCACACGTGCTGTAGGGTTCCGAGTCAATCTGATACAGCATATGGGGTAAAGTCCCGAGTCCGTCTGACTAAATTAAACCCCATGGAACAAAGTATTTCGATAAGATGGCAGTTGTCATTCATGCATCCGTACTACTGAAGGGTTCACGCGCACGCCTCGCGCTCGGTACGATGCGGAGAAGTTGCAGTGAGTAACAGTGGAGATTGCTCACGCGCTCACGGGTAACACCGCGGGTCCGCCGCAAGCCCACAGCATACTGCCCGTCGGCACAACAGCGCGATGTCACCTGTACCGGTGTGCAACCCCAAGTGAGTTGTCGTGAGCCCTGCCATATTGAAGCAATACACTACCGGATTGCGAGCACTTAAGTTTGATGCTCAGTGTGTTTTTCTGGAAAATCTCGCAGTTTTCCCAGTGAGTTTTTACGAGGAATCAATGTAACAAGGGGATTGAAATCAAGTTGTTGGTCAATGAACGGTATACAGCATTTCTGCGCGCTCCAGTGAATGGTACAATTATCAGAAAGCAGTGTTGATACACTGAACATTGTGCATTCTCTATGAAAATCCGGTGTAAGGTCACTGGTCTTCAGCCATTTTGCTACCCACAGGGCCCGCCGCCGGGCATTCCTGGCAGTGCCGATGATGCATTTTCTTTATATCTCTCGTGATGGGACCCGGCAGCGTCCTGACTCATTCAGTCAACACTGATCCCACGAGTAGTGGTTTCGTTGTCTCTGATGGCGCTTTCGGAAGTGCCGGTTATATCTGACTAGCTTCCGCCAATGTTCTATTGATTAAGTCGAAGAGAATGGCTACATTCCAAGCTACAACATACATATCGCTAAGACCAGAATAACAACGCACAGTATACTAAGTTACGATTAGCCATACTGGCCAAAGTGCTCCGTTCGGTGCTGATGAGCGACGAGCACCTATAAGCGTACGTTGAGGACCCAAGAGTCGAATTATATAAAGCAGTGCGTGAGGTCGTACCTTCATGTATGGTAAGTCAGTTGTGATAAGCTGTCAGGGCGCGATAGGTAGTTTCAGCAGCAATTTCCATAGCGGTTCCCCTGTCGCGGCCCATGCCCCTCCCATATTCAACCCCATTAACTATAGACAACCATTCTTCAGTGTCTAGATAAGAGAATATAGATGTGGATGGCTTACAGTATGCAACCGCCAACCATCGTGTGTCATGCGATGGGCCAGACTGTGTGTATGACCAGGAGAGATTTCGTGTATGGCCGTATCGGCCTTGGAGATAGTTGTTGAGGTACATCCGCCAATCACTTCTTCGGCCTAGAACACCGTCAGTAACCTTGACTCCAGCAGCAGGGCCAGCAAGTACTTACGCTCCATAATTCTGAGGAAAGACAACAGTTACTGTGATCGATCGGAAGAGACGCAATACAATATATATCCGGGACTGGCTGAAGAACACGGCACCGTTCATGGGCTTTTAAAACAGAGGATCCACAGGAAGTCAGATACGGTCATTCCGAGTCAAGAGATGACGAGAAATCCGAGGGGCTGCTCAGGTAAGAGTTGGGCTCGAGTACCGCAGCTGTGCGCAACACACAAACGTCAGCGGCACCCATGTTTGGGGAGCAGAGGCCCCTGTATTATGATGAATTGTAGCTGTAGCGGAATCTTTTGAAATTGTCATCGGTGTTAGCAACAACCGCAACTTCAAGCAAGTGGGAGAAACGCCATACTTTACATGCCGATCTGACTCACCGAGCCGCAAGCTGTGTGTGAGAATAACATCGCGGAGCGTTAGCAACCTCCGGGGGATACGTGACCGCCGTGACGTTCGTTATCGAAGTATACGGCCTCGGTTTCCCGGTTACAACAGTTGCATAGGACCAGGAGATGGCGATCTGCGCAGTTATTTGACTCAAGATGACTCCACAGCATGTTGGCGGCTCTGCAAGATATCACGTAGGTTGGTGGTGGCGGTGCAGTCTATCTTCAAGCGGGAGAAGCTTAAGTACAGTCTGACTAGTTTCTTGAGGTTCACGCATGTCCATCGTCCCTAATGATGTTTTGTTTTGTGGCCGTGGCGGTGCTCTCCACGGCAGATCCAAGTCGCAGTTTTGAGCGCAATGGGCCGCCGGTACTTGGTTGAAGATATCCGCATCCTGCGAGGAAAACGAAAATAGCAGAGCGCTGGGATCCAGGGCGTTATACTCTGTTCCTGGAAAATTTCCAGAGGACCTGTGAAGGAATGTTGGTTGAAGCGCTGGGCTGGGTGATCTCGTCGACTGTTTTGGGTTCTGTTCCCATACGTGGTATCCCCCTATACATTAATTCCGTGACACACAGTATTGGTGCAAGGGCCTTTAATCAAAAGCCACATAGGCAGGCTATGGTAGGAAAGAGGTAGGATATTCGGTAGGACAGGGAATCGACAAAATAGGAACCGATCAGGTGAGTACATAGGTTTAAACCTCAAGCGTCTTGCAACTGTACCCCCAAAGCGGTCAAAACCCTTTCAGCAGCGGCCTCCATCGCTGCACCACGAGAAGGCCCGCTTCCACGACCCCACTCTACCTCGTTCACTGTATATGAAGCTTTGGTTACAGAGAGGAGCAACCAGATGATCGCACGCACGGTACGCAATCGCTTGCCAGGTAGGCAGGTTATCAGGGCCCGCATACGACGTTTCCCAGGTCAACCGGCGACGCGGGTCGTCTCTGTAGACCTCCTGCAAGTAGTTGTTCAGAGTCTGACGGTGGTCTGCGAGACCATTTTGGTGAGGAAACGATTGGATCGCGAATGACGCCCCTACTTACGGGTAATTTGCTCCATCGCAGTATCGACAGTGAGACGATTTGTTTTCTAAGTAGTAGGGCCAAATTGAGGATAATCAATCTCACAAGCTGCCATGCTCCTTATATTCTGCAGGCCCGGCTGTGCATGCATTTTTTGCATGACCAGGATGGAAAATCCACAGGTTGGCAGGTCAGAGCGGGTGGACCCTTTGGTAACCGGTTTCTGAGAGGACGACGTGACCGTTTACTCCCGGGACCCGAATTCTTGCGTCACTGTAATGACGCTGAAAAGAAGTCCAAAGAATACAGATTAACGCCTAGCCTACATTTTATCTCCAGGCGCTGGTACTGGAACCCACCAAGCTGTAGAGACATATAAAAGTACCGCAAGGAGGTCGGTTGCAAGGGATGTAGACGTTCGCCCGTTTAGTCAAGTTGCGTCGTTGGTTGGGACTGAGGCCTAAGGGACAAAACGTTTTTTCCTTGCTTGGATGGCCATGGCGAAACGTGAAAGGCATCTATGTCCTCCACATGCTGTGCGTGTGGGCAAATAAGTACTAGAACTATAATCAGAATCAAGATACACAAACAATCGCTAGAAATGAAGTACTGAATTTGCGCTTCCCCACCCAATCCATTGATTCGTACGACCGTAACGGTCATCGAGAGATAGCCGCTACGCTATACCCGCAGGCTTTGTTACGTAATCATTCAGTGTGTACTTTCAGGCTTGGGCCTCAGCAGCACTTGAAAATCGCCTCAACGCTCGGGTTTGGAGAGAGCTCGGAATCGCTGCGCCGTTGGTTAATTATTCATGTTCTCTGAAATACTGCCATTTCATGCCGCCACGCTCTTCAGACCCCGTTCCGGACGTTCAACGCGCATTCCACATGTTCGCGCAATCATTGACCACTCGACCAGACTACGCGGCGAGGGCAGCTCATGCCCACCTAGATTACAAATCGCATGACTTTCAAACGACACCGCCTTGTTTCCAGCTGCGCCAGACCCCGGGTCAGTTATTTATACTATGACGTCCCAGTGGCCTACGCCTTGGGAGCAAATAAATGTCTAGGAACGTTTCTGCGAGCATGTAGCTTCTCCGTCTACTCCCTTCCGTCTCAGCCGATCTAGATGAATGCGTACCTGGGAGAGAATTCCTGCCCAACAGATGGTACTTTTCAAGTTGCGGGCAATTGCTGGAGCGCCGCCCGGCGTTTCCAGGTCCTTCTCTTGGACCCTACCTTTGACGGTGCTTGGAGCGATCTCATGCAGATACCCGACATGAAGTCCTCGTGGCCACTTTCTTTCTCTCGCTTCTTAGCACCAAGCAGTTCGATCGATATTGCGTGTAGAGAGCGCGCCTTATTTCATGCAGCTTGGCTATTTCGTGTACTATTCCCCAAGCATAATGGCAACGCCGCGGTCATGGAGAGCGTACACCTACAGAAGCATTCAGCTCCGCCCAGCATTGCCCTTGAACAATACCGCCATCGTTAATACTTTCTCGATGTCTCCGCCGCTAGGCAGTATAAAAATCACTGTTCGACTATGGGAGCTCGCCAGGTTGACATAGAATGACCCGTCGTACGTATTTTCCTCAACTTCTAGATGCGACCATTCGTGCTCATCGTCTTAGCCCAAGACCCCATCGTTGCGCTGAATAATTGTAGGTCGAGCAGGCCCCTGCTAAGTGACACATCCTAAGGAAACTCTTGCTATCCAGATTTACAGTCCGTAGGGCGGGCTGCTGCTCTCAGCTGGAAGGACTCGACGAGCGGGCCAACACACAGTCCGGAATGGAAGTCTGTATGCAAAAGTGAACATTCCGTTTCGGTGTCGTGTGCGTTGTCTAACATATTCTTGTAGTTTCTGGGAAGGTGCATGGTGTGGGTGTTGGAACCCATAAACACCTTGCACGCGGTGCAGCGGCGGCACTCGCTCTAGAGACACTCAAACTCGAGGCTGAGAGCGAGCGCGGGTGACAAGTCAGACTGATTCTTAGAATCGTCATCGGGCAGCGACTTGACTGACCCCAAATTTCTGCGTTCTCCGTCTATTTATTTTTCTCTCGTCCATTCCCGTCACATCTAGTTCCCACAACTTTCTGTTGCCCCACATCCGCTCAGTAACTTCACACCTAGCTCACGTCCTACAGTCCTAGAGACCTGTTATCTATTCACGCGTCATTGCGTTGTTCAGACCTGGCCATGAAAGGACCGACTGCCTTTGAATTAACATAGGCTGAATGGCGTACGTGATATAAACTACACGCACATCTGAATCCAAGGTGGCTGCCAGCCTCAATCCGTGTACATGTGACAGGAGTGACTGACAATGCACGTTGCTAAATTCGTTGCGGCGTGGTAAGCGTAGTTTTACTAGCTAAGATTATCGTTGTGGTGACCTCTCAAGTCACCGGCACCATAGTCCCCCTTGATTCCTCTCGATCACTTTGGCAGAATTGTTCTCTGGATATGACTAGATGATAGATGACCGGACGAATCCAAGCCGTCACCGTCTTGGTCTGATCACCGGGACGAAATCTCCGCTTCATCCTTCCACATTTCGGCTTGTGTATATACGAACCAATGGCAACCGCGACTCAACCAACACAGCTGCCGAGGTTTCCTTTCAGGTTACTGCGCGCGTTTACCTCGTGTGACATGATTTATCATGGCCGCAGTGATGGAATTCCCCTGCCATAGTCGACATATCGAGATCAGCCCCAACATCAGACAAGGTCCCGGAGCAACATTCCCATGAAAGGATACAATAAATCATCCCTCTGATCTTCGTTTGACCGCTCGACTTCACCTCATTCAGGTACTCCAACATGCCTACACGGCATAAACGGCGCGGTAACATCTTATCTGTGTCCATGGCATCCGTGGTCGACGGAGTACCTAACACGTTCCGACGACTCTCCTGGAGATTTGTATTGACGGTACCTATGTCGGGTCGGTCACTATTCTCCGTGGCGATGACTCTGTCAATAAATGTTTTGGTTCCGATGTTAACTGTGACTTATCGGTCAGTATGAATGTACCTCCGCCGAATAACTTATTACTAAGCCCTAGGCGTCCGTTGGCAAGCCCCGGTTTTCAAACGAGGTGTTCAAGTAAGTTATCGATCAATTAGAACTGGCGGCGTTGTACTGCTACGCACCTTCTCCAACAGTTTCTGATCCAAAGAGCGGTCTCGTGACAATGCCTCATCGGCCGGTGTCCCATCATTAAATGGTGCAACCATGTCTGCATTCTCCGATGAAAAATATGACTTAAATACGATAGCAGGGATGGTTTGTGAACGCACACCCAACCTCATTCATCATCGTTATCACAGCTATATTTCCTCGACGTTAGTATTCTCCTTCACAACATGGTTAGTGGAAGTGAGTCGGATATTATCTTTGATTACTGGCACAGAACTCACAGCCTTGTAGGATATGTCACGGCTCTCCATAATTGTGAGCTGCCTGATCATCGGGTGTGTGGATATTCAACCTCGTTACGATGTAGACCTTCAGGGACGTAATGAACATCACTTGCTGAGTTGGAAAGAATCCTCTGAAGGCCCTCCAAATGCCTTGGTGTGGACTGTAGTGTGTAAAGGTATGTTCATCTGAGATCAAAACGGTGAAGCGAGTTTACAATGTATTTTGTTTTAGTTAGGGGTCAGGTGCACGGAAGTGGCACCGCTGGTCAGAAGAACGCTGCCAAGGAACAAGCGGCGCAGTTCGCCTGTCAGGCTCTAGGAATTCCAGTGTAACTTGTTCTCTACAAGATAATACATAGTGTTAATCGATAAACTAGCTCAACCTACAAACTGAGGGTCAGTATCGCGGAGTTCCCAAATAAGGAAGGACTGCGACCGAACAGCTTCGCAAATCGAGCCAGAGAGCAGCCCTACCATTAATGCTCTTGTCCTCGAAGCTTGAGTCTTGAGCACTGAGTGACGGAAGCAAAGGCCTCATACTAGGTTACCTGACCCGATGTCTCGACGTCTGACACCATATCTTTTCGCCGGTGTGTTGGGTGCGGCCTTCACAGCACTGAACCGTTCTGCAAGCTTACTCTCCGCCCGTCGCTTTCTCAGGTGTTGTCTCAGGCGTGTACATCTTCAAACCACTTTTCGAGGAAATTGTTGCTACGCAGTGCGCACTTTATTTGAGAGCTAGCGGAAGAACCGCACTAATTTTGGTTGCCAGAGAAACCCGAGACGTAGCGGGGACAGTCAAATCCACAGACCGACCGCAATCAGACCCCGCTCCTCATGAAGGCACATAGAATCTGCCTCTAAGTCGTTGCCATCTTGCAGTTGTCCTCAGCTATTCCATATCGAGCGTCGTGCCCGTCATGTGGCCCCCAAGAAGGGTGTAAAGATGCACTATCCGAGCGGGTCGCTACATTATCATTCCATGCACATAGAATGTTTTAGTTACAGATTCGCATTCGATCCTAATAAACTCGGCCAATTCCCGCTATCTCCACGACTGTAGGCGCAATCGCACACATACACCATACGCCTGCCTACCGCCGATCGACATCCATTCTAGTCACTCCGTTAGTACTACTAGGTATGGCGTCACGGCGCTCCCATATCTGTCACACGGTTTTCAACAGAAATTCCACTGACAGGGATAGGATCCTTACCTGCAAAACAGTTTCGCCTAAGAAGATCATTTCTTTGCGGGTCTCTTCGACAATAAGGTCCTGAATTTGCAGCCACTTTTCGCCCTCACCGCCTCCCCCTCCGACTCGGAGATGAACCTTCCAGACCGTATTCTCCTTATCACGCGTAGTTCCCGCTACGGATTCGTGGACAACGTTGGCGATCAGATCGTAGACTGTAGGCGGATGCGAAGGCGGCGCATCGAGGTCTACAAACAAACCATGTCGACCAAGATCCAAACGGAGATGGAGAAGATCAGCAACGTTATTACATGAAAGATCGACGAAGCGTACATTCGCGGAAATCAACGCCCCTGAGCGGAAAGGTGACGATAGTAGGGTTTTTCTCTTCCACAAAGACATTCTTGGTGAACCGCTTAAAGTGGAGAATAATGTATCGTGGGAGACGTTGACATTTGTATCGCCTTAGCTGACCTGCCGACTCCTTTGATGGTGCGTGACTATAAGTGACAAAGAAAGCGTGTCCAACATGAGGAGTTTACCTGTGTCGTGACGCCATCATATTTGGCCAACACGGAATGTACACTAACCTGTGGGATGATGTTTTTCTCGAATGCGTCCTGGAACAATGGTGGCGGCGGCAGATCAACTGCTAGGAAGAGGAACGGAGATACCGTCGACTTGATGTCTGACGCGCGGAAATGATAAATTGGTATGAGTATGGTTCATGATCTTAGTGTCCTAACCTCTGTCAATATCAAATTTCGGCTTTTCGTTTCCAGCTTCGTCAGGGCGTACGAAGACCTGTTGCGCCTCTACGCGAAGCTCTCCCCGGAAAGTCGAGAAGATTACACCTGTGCGTGCAAGTTATGTATTACATACTCTCGGCGACTACAACCAGGACTCACTCGAGTTCTTCTTCTTTGTACCTGCCAAGTCGACATGCAAGCGATTAAGAAACCAACCAAGGAAGTCGACCGGATCTCCTTGTTTCTCTAGTGAGAATTTTCCGGAACTGGCACGATTTACTTCCTGCAGGAATTCGTGTGGGCTGACCTGGCTCTTGAAAAGCCGCGGATTCCATATTTTCTTGGCAAGTGCTGCGAATCTCTTGACAAGCTCCGTTTCTTTCCCCTTGAAATCTGATAGGAGCAAGTAGTCTCGAAGCGGAGGGACATGAAGGAGAGAATGTATGATGACATTCATATGATCGTTACGCTTGATGTTGTTTAGACCAACGTACCCTTGCGAATAGGGCCTGTGTGCGAGGTCGTAGGACGGTCTGGAGAGATAAGAAGTAGAGGAGAGGCTCGCTATCGATGTTTTCGTAAATTTGGGATTCAACACGAAAGCAATGTCTTCAAGTGACGGATCAGATACAAGATAGCCATCTGGGAGTACGTAGACCTGATAGTTTACTGGGGTGAATCACCGCTACACGTGTGAGGGGGTGGAATTGACCTTTGTTGTCTCGAGATTGATGAACACATGATGGTCATCGTGAATGGAGTGGGCATAAGCATATGAACTGCGACCACGGCCTTGGAAATACTTTCCGCAGACAAGGCAGCCGTATGTGTTAATATTGGAGGTCGAGACTGAGCACACTTTCTCAAAATCAAAGTCAAGCAGGGCCCGGTTAATCTGCGAAGAAGGATGAGGGAATGTCAGGAGCCGAGAAGGCGTGCTAGCTTACGGTGTCGAGGTATAAGTCCGACGCCTTGTGCTCATATGCGGAGGCTGTGGTATCTAAAGAGTACGGATCATCTTCAACATCCGACCCAGGGGCGGGTAGTGTATTTCCGTCGAGCTTGCTGCTGGGCGCGTGGCTATGTTCCTCGGAATTCGACACGGCTGGGCTATCCTCTAGCCTAGTTCGTTTGCTCGATGGTTCGTCATCTGAGTAGGTGAACTGTCTTGGGGACGGTGCAAGGTTGGAGCCGGACATACTTCGAGGAGATCGTGAAGGATGTCGGGCGCGTCTCTATGAGTGATTACATAAGCTGCCTGCCAAACGAATTAACGTCTGCCTGACCGAATGTGGAATTTGTAGTTGGGATGCTCTCCGGCACTCGTGCTTCGTTGCGCGTTCTGTCTTGCTCGACACGTTCAAAAGTTTCTGCATTCTCCTCGACAACGGGCATACATGTAACTCCTCAACCGAAGCCATCACTAACACTGGACCCAAGTTTGAAGTCGCTGCTTCACGATGTTGACATATCTTTGCTGTCCAAGCACAAGGGAGCAGAAGAACCGGCTTCGTCATCTGCGCGAGAGCTGGAGGCCCTTGAGAATGACGAGGGCGAAATAAAATACTATGACATGGACCATGAAGACGACGCGTTTGGGGAACCTGCACGGCGCAGGGAGGACCGTAAATCACCTGCAGCCCGGTTTGGCAGCGACGGAACTGGCACTGTGGTTTTACCCCCTGAACTTCAGCGTTCGGTCGCTGCACTTGTTGAGGGTATGTTTCAATGTTGCTTTCGTATTCGAGTCCAGTGACCGTGTACAGGTACAAACAAGACGCTGCTGCACAGTGACGCAAGACGTTTGTTTGCAGAACAGGATAGCTCGGGAGAAAATTGGTCCACAACATACAATGTGGAATACAAGAATCGTCGACAACGTTATCAGCACTCTGCGCGCGACGGAACTGCATTCGCGTCCGTCATCCTCCCCGCACATTATTCTGCTATATATGCGGTGTTGCGCCACGTGAAACATAGATTAGGAGCGTCATGGAACGTGGATAGGGTCATTGATTGGGGCTCTGCCACCGGAAGTGGTCTCTGGTAGGGTCTGCCGCTAGCGGGTGTTGGACTGTTCATGAGGATTCTGTAGGGCAGCGTCGAACGTGTTTCAAAAAGCATCCACAATCCCAGGAGAGGGTCCACTGCTAGCCAACTCCACCATTGTCACGTACCTTGGTCTGGACCGGCGTGAGGGTCTCGTGTCGATAGCCAAGCAATTACTGCAAGGTAATGGTTGTACTTCATCCATTTCATTCGACGTCGTTGAAGTCACCGCACAGAAACCGAACTTGGTGCATTGT
This sequence comes from Neoboletus magnificus, assembly GCA_003316145.1. Classification (NCBI taxonomy): domain Eukaryota; kingdom Fungi; phylum Basidiomycota; class Agaricomycetes; order Boletales; family Boletaceae; genus Neoboletus; species Neoboletus magnificus. Next base: position 29,792 of record QFEI01006551.1, on the reverse strand, counting down.
GCGCCACGTGGAAAAAGTCCTTCCACGAAGAAGATCGCATAGGTCCCACAGAGGGTTATTCTACAATCGCCCTTTCAGCATTCATGCTGTCTGCACAATCTTCTCCGCTCGCCAGAAAAAACATGGTTAAGGAGATGTGGGACAGTGGTGCACAAACGATTGTATGTCCCATGTTTTCTACAATGACTAGCAAATTGATTATAGATAGATTCTCATTGACCATAACTCGCCTGTTGGTTTCCAAAATATTGCGACAGCTCGTCAGATGCTGCTCGACTTGGGTCGCAAGGAGATCGAATACCCCGAAATGACGAGTCAGCCCTTTCAGGGCTCACATGTCGTCGCACCCGTAAGTCGCAGACTTGCATAACGTGAACATGACATGAATATTCTTTGCTCTTCTCATTCCTGCCTCATTTTTCTGTCTATTTCCCCGCATTTGAAAAATGCGATGTCGTCTCCACATTCACCGTCTTTTATGATCTAGTGCCCACATGATCGCCCCTGTCCCCTCGCACATTCTGGCCCTTTGGGTCTAGTCTGTGGTTTTTCCCAACGCCTGCAGCGCCCCACGTTTGTTCGGCGCACGAAACATGCAAAGCAAGGACACGAGGATATCGGTTACTCATACGTTGTCATTCGGCGAGGGCCAAGACCCGATGGCATAGTCTCAAGTGCAAGAGGGCGACCGGTGGGAAGGACGGGGGGAGTGGAAAGGGAAGCAATAGAGCGAGCAAAGGTGGGGACAGGTGTGCTAAGGGAGTTGCAACGTGCACATGAACATGGGCATGATCGTACCTGTATCGATCCGCAATCACCGTCATCTTCGGTGTCAGCTGAGCGGTCCACATCGTTTCATGCCCGATCATTGCCACCCATCGACGTCAATTCCGTCCCCACGGATCAAGCACAAGCGCAAGCTCGTGTGCTTGTGGATGACGGTGTTGGTACCAGCGCTGTAGGGGTGCTTGGGCGGGTGGCGAGCGCAGATGCTGCGTCCTTCATGTCGCCTCGTGTTGATGTGCGTTCGTCGGACGAAACTATGGTACGAGCGCAGGCACAGGTCGTCTCGTCACAAGCATCAACATCAACGCCACCAGCGTCTGTCCAAATAGTCGCTTCCACATCAGAATTTCCACAGCGGGCAGGATATGCAGAAACCGAATCGGGGCCCGAGAGTGCGCCCGAAGAGTCCGAGTCGCCGTCAAACCTCGAGGAGGCTCTGAGGAGCGAGGCATATGGGTGGCCGCGTCTCGTGTTCCCACCGCTCAAGAAGAGCGGACATATCATTATTGATGCATGTACGCGTGAAGGTTCGTGCCCTGTTCCTATTCCCACCATTTTTCCCGTCTATCAGATCCCGTCATTTATCGAGATGAAAGCGATGGGCTAATGTTCATGTTTTTGTTTCAATAGGAAAAATAATGCGGCTTACGATTCCAAAATCACAAGGTAAACAGGCGTTCTACGATGCCCGCAAATCTTCGTGGGGCGACATTTTTCCTCACCCATCCAAGAATAAATCTATTGAACGTTTCCAACCTACCGATGAAGGAACCACCTCAAAGCAAGAAAACATCCTGAATGCGAAGGGATCGGACGTGGGCAAACGATCAAAGAGACGAGACAGGAGAGACAAGACACACGAGAGAAGTTACGCTGCGCTTGACGATACGCTTCGTAAGGAGCAGAAGGCGAAGTGGAGAGCTTCTAAGAAAGATTTGGGTTTCGAGAACGACGAAGCCCTGAGGCTGATTGATTCAAAGGCAGGAAACGTTCATCACTACTGAACTACCTACGTCACCGACTCCGAACGTGTTGGCTTTCGAACTTGCTTATCCTGCTCCAACATCCCCCCTTCCCTTTACTACTTACCACAAACCTACCACGAGAGCACACGTACACATTGCTCCCTGGATAGATCTCGCACTTACTCGATATACTGTCTAGCCGTTTATCGGAAGTGCACATCCCCCGAACATCCTTGCCAAAATAGTCAAGATGCAAGTGGGTGATAGATCAAATTGGAGTGCCATCGCCGACAGAAAACATCCCTTTCCTTGTTCACATAATCAGATCTGCGTTCCTAAATCGAACGCTGGCACCAAGCTGTACGAGCGTCATCATCCAACTCCACTCCACCATGTGGAATGTGATCAGCCATCCATCAAAGATCCTTTATCTGAATACCGGGCGCTTGGGTTGAGCTGAGGAGTACCCGAGTGATCGCATTCACTGCAGGGAGAAATTTCCGTCAGTCAATTATAGGTTGCTCAGATATAGAGACAACGAATGGCGATGTTGTCGATCGGCGACCAAATGGAAGCGACCATGGGTGAAAAAGGGTAAATTGCAACAGGGCGATGTCCAAGTGGTCCGGTCCGGTGGGTCAAGAAAAAGGAAGAATCGGTGAGGGGAAGGGAAAGTATAGAGAGTAATGTTGAACTAATACCGTAATACCGGGCAACACGGAAATGGATGTAGACCGGGACGAAGAGACGGCGAGACAGGGGACCCGCAAAATGAGGAAAGGATTGCACACACGAGGTACGCACCAGGCTTAACACTCTTACTACTGTTCTTTCCCTTCTGAGCCTTGGCTTCAGCTTCCGCAACAGCATCCTTGAGGTTTCCCGTGGCGCGTTTCACGTTGAGAACGAACTGTTTGGCATTCCTCACTACATCCTCGACGGGAAAATGCAGCTAAAGATTCGGACGGAAATCAGTACGGGTAACAAAAAATAAAAAGTAGGATAAATGGAATAAAGAGCAAACTCTCGTAAATCCACCCACCTTTCCGATGGGCATCCTGATAGTTCCTGTCTTGTCACCTCTCCACTCGGTTGTTCCCTGCAGCTTTTGGATATATCCCTCAATATCGTCCGTGACCGTTCCTCGTCTCTCAGATGGCATGAGACCACGAGGGCCGAGAATACGACCCAGTTTGCTGCTAATGCTACGGATGAGGGCTGGTGTGCAAATGATAGTCGTGCAATTGTTGTGTTTGCCTTCCGCGACCTGTGGTCGATGCTCAGCGATGGAAGGAGAGGTAAGACGAAAGAACAAACGGCATCAACTAGCTCTAGTCCACCAACTACATGGGCACCAGCTTTTTTTGCTTCGTCTGCTTGCCGGCCATCCGCAAAAGCAAGAATACGGTACTCCTTTCTTGGCTTAGCCTCTCGAGGAAGGTTGATACGACCAGTGGGTATAGGTGCACCACGTGACATAGCGGTCCGGATCACCAGCTCATACGTCGAGTTAGGGCGGGCAACCTCGACTGCCTGATGGGTCAAATCACGGTGAGTGAGCAACGTCGGACATGTAATGATTAAAAACCTACACGGAGGACAGAGATAGCGTCATCGAGGGTCATCTTCTCATTCGCGTATGCATCCCTACCGCGCTTGGCCGCCTTTCTTTTGGCTATGAGGGCAAGTTGATGTTTTGAAGGGGCCTTCTTCTTCTCGACGCGTTTCGCAAGCGCGACGGGTGACGAAGAAAAGCGGCGGTTGGATACGCGTTGGGACGATGTGCCATTTATGCTAGACCGTAGCAAATTGGCAGAACGGGGGGACAACTGTCGGACATATACCGACTCGTAAGCCCAGAACGACCTCGACCGTACTGCGGGTGTACTCACTGGACTGACGAACGAGAACGTGCATCGCCGGCAGAGCAAACCAAGACCGGACGACATTGAGAAGGAGAACGAGTCAGTTGAACAGACCCCGGTTTTGCGGTAATGCGCCGTGGGAACCGAAATCTGGCGCATTTTTGAGGTCTCCGACCGAGCGCGAGGACCGTCCGATGTCATTTCTCAAGTGCGCACGTCCTCTTCCCTTGCGAGCCTCGCAGATTTCGGTGCGCCATGCAGCGACAAACGTCCAGGCCACCGACCCGGCCAACACCCAGCGCGAAGTCATCCGTCGCATGCTCTACCCTCCAAACGTCCGCAACGGCCCTTCCCCCACCGGCACATGGCGTCCAGACGTAGCCCTCGCGCTCCAGCGTGCCATTCCCTCAGCACAGGCGCACAAGACGATCGAGAGGGCCTGGGCACTTTACCAACGCCATCTGCGCAAAAAACGCGAGGAGGAACTCCAGCGCAAGTTTGAATGCATGAGGAGGGCTATGCAGGAGCTTGAGGAAATTGACCCAGTATTGTTCAAGGAGGCAAATAGGAGAGAGGATCCCAGAGCGAGGAGTGTTGCCGAGATGGAGACGCTCAAAACTTGCTCCAACGCCGAAAAGAGGGCCATCGAGTCGAGAGTCAGAGGTCTCTTCCCGCGCGAGCTCAAGGTCCCAACAGACACCCCATCAAAAGAGGGCTGGCCGCACGATTGGAAACCATTCAATCGCCCGCTATAGGTCAGTGCGACTCTAGCTCACTAGGCATAACATTGATGTACCCTACCCAGAATGGTTCCAATACCCTCATGGATCACTCATTGATACGCGATGAAGTTTGCATAGCCGACAATTGATGCTCTACAAATCATTTAGAGTCCAATGTCCCTAAAATCAGCTATCCTTTCGGGGGGGATGCTCATAAAGGTATCTGATGCACCCCTCCCTGCTGTCTTCGCAACCACGGCAGCGTGTACTCCTTCTAGTGCTTTCGTCCATGAGTGAAGCGCAGCGTATCGCTTTTTCTCGAGTGCTTGACTATAGGTGGATGAGTATCCGTGGTGTTGGAAGACATGGTAAAACGTACGCTCGGTCCAACTCTAATCTCATGCCAACTTGGTCTATCCGACCATCGACTTTCCCTTCCAGGATGAGCCCTATCAAGAGCTCCTCTACCTCCGCAATCTCGACATTGAGTTGCTGCATAGCTATGTTAGTCTTCAGCTTAGCTTACGAATCCAACTCACCTTGGCGAGGAACGAAAGCTCTAGACGCGTGTATGGCTTGATGAGATCAATGAGGTACGATGTGCGTAGACTCCTCAAGAGTTCACCGATATACGATCTAATGAATGTGTCATCCATTATCGTTGAGCGATTGTCTGTGTCAGCACCCGTTAGCGCGAGAGTTTTCGTCTCCAATCTCCAATTTACCTTTCAAAATCCTCTCAGCTAAATGTACTTCTCTCCTTTGATAAGCATCCACCAGATCTGTCATTGCTTTGATTTGTGGGTCAGACTTGTATGGTTTCGTCTCCTGCGAGTCAAACGGGTTCACTTCGCTCCCAGTCAGCATGTTGGCAAGTACTAAGTACTTCAGCACTTGAATACGCTGCGGGGATCCAGCCTCGTCATAATTCCGGAATGACTCGAAGAAGTCGGAGGAAGCGAGAGACCATTGGCGTTCGCCCATCCACATTTTGCCGCCGCACTCTTTGATGACCCCCATGATACGCGGGTGTGGGATCGCGGAGCGGACATTATTTGAGGCGTTGTAAATTTCCTAGTATGTCCATCGGATGAGGATTGTTCACGACACTGCAAGGGCGCGTATGCAAGAAATACCTTGAGTTTCTTGACGTTTCGCATTTCGTTGTGCATCTGAATCTCGAGCGCGTAGATCTCCAGGAGCTGTGTCCCCCGTTGTGATTGGTCCTCGCTATCCATCGCAGCTCTTGTCGTAGCATGCAGTTCGCGGACAATCTGTGCGTTCTTGTGTCACGCGGAAGTGAATGACCTGAAAACGGATGATGTGCATACCTTCTGGAGCCGACCATACTCTTTTCTGTCCAACCAGAGCTTGCCGAGCTTCAAATTCGTCTTCACTGATAGTCTCTGCATGTGGTCGTGGTCAGCACCCCACCCCTTGAAACCTAACGCGTGTACTGCACACCCTAGGATCCGCGTCAACAGCAGCCGGAAGCTTACCTCGTTCCTGGCCTCTTCCAAGGCCTCGTTCGTCACAGCATAAAACCGTTCGAGGACGTCCACCTCCACAACCCCTCCCTTGCCACCACCAACATAATCCAAGATCCCGTTGATCGTCTTTTCAGAGTAGTTCCGGGTGACGGCGGATTTGGTGTATGTGAGAAGCCGGGTGTAGGTTGCCAGCGCATCGGCAGGGCGGTGGAGGGTCAGGAAGAGTAGTTTCGTGGACTGTTTCAGGGCCTTGAAGCCCCTTGACGATACGAGTCGACGTCAATGCGAACAGGGAAAGATGAAGACGAGAGCGATGCTCACCAGTCGCCTTTCTCTGTTTCTTGATCGACGATGGTTTTGAACTCCTTTAGCGCCTGCTCAGGATCGTCCTCTTTCTTGGCTGTTTTTTCAACAGGTCCAGGTTGGGCAAATGAAGGAAGAGAAGAGCGAGCAAGAAATCAAACGCACATTTCGCGGTATAGTACATGTTCTCGACATCCGCGCTCCCCGACTCGCTAGCATCGTCGTTATCGGAATAGTCGAAGCCATAGTCCTGTCGTTCACGTTGATATCGGAAGCGTTAGTGAGGTTTGCGCTCGCTCACGGCAGTCGTGCGATTACGACGAGTTGATGAACGAAAGGAAATACAGTACCTCGTCTTCGCTGCCCTGCATATATTCGGCATCATCATCGTCCATCGTAGTCGTGAGGGTCAAACAATGAGAGTGGCACGAACGACGGTTGGTAATGGATTAGGATACGCCACAAGGTTGGGTAGAGTAGTGGCTTGGACAACTTCGATAAGACGCGTATTACAACAGAGTATGTTACCGGGTCATGCACATGTGGGGTATATCGTGTGAGATGCAACGAGTCAGGAATGCGGATGCGGAAACGTGTGGCCGTGGATAGAGTCATAGTGATCCTCAAGATCAAAATGTGAATCAAAACGAATGAAATATCTGGCATCAGCCTAGTCTGCTGGACTATCACCAATCAGGCCAAAGATCAACTAGACTGTTCGGATCTTCTTCAGGAGTGTCCTTCTGTTTCATCCAGCGGTCCGGGACCTGCACAACACAGCATTAACATAGCACTCAACAACCAACCAGCCCAGGAAACTCGCCAACGGGAAGTACCTTTCCATCGCACTGATAAAACGTTGCCTGTATTGTTTCGGCCCAACTATGGTGGGCTCGCCCTTGCCGCCTCCACCAAGGAACGCAGACTCTTTCACCCAACTCTCGAGCTTCTTGTCCCAGGTGTAGGTGCGAATATAATCTAATGAAATATCCTCTCATGAATATGTCTTTAATGATAAAAGCGAGAGGGAAGTTCGGCCGGGAGGAGTAAGCATACCGACGATCCCAACCACAAGCTCATGCGTCTCGTTATCAACGCCCACAACTAGCGAGTAGTCCATAACGTTAATGTCCGATAGGAACTTGCTATCGTTGTACAACGCGCCACGCAAAATTCTCTTGGAATGTTCTTTGAGATAGAATGGTGAGAGGTGGGCAGCTTTGCAAAGGGTCAGGGAGACTCGCTGAAGAGGCAGCCTGTCACTCACTTTCAACAAGGTTCTCATCCAACAAAACCTCATTCTCCCTTCCCGCGGACTGTACATGTCGGTTCCTAGTGGAACCTTTGAGATCATAGATCTATTAAAGGAGTACGATCAACCCGGAAGGTCCCGCGGAATAAACATTTCTTCATACCTTGGCGAATCGACGGTTGTAAAACAGGTTCTCCATGACAAACAAATTCATGTGGGTGATTTTAGCCTTTCCCGTGCCTTTGTCTTTGGACTTCTTGAACGTCAGCTTATAACAGCCAAAGACTTTAGCTAGTAACGTTGGGCGCTAATCGTAGGATTAAACAAACCATTTCTCGCAAACAGGCAAGTGGACAACATACGTTTCCACTGACAGCAGATGCCATGTAATCAAAATATGCGGGAGCAAAGGTTTCCATAGTTTGCAACTCCGCGCGCGAGAGCTCTTTCGCAATGAAACGGTCATCTGGCAGTCAAGGTTAGTCCAACAGCCTGAGCACACAAAGCGAATCAAGCCAAACCTCGAGTCTTCAAGAATGCGGACCCGGATTTCCCCCCGTTGGCGTCCCACTTGACGCACCGCGACAAGGACTCTACGATACTCTTTTCACAATCATACGTCCTCCGCAATGCATCAAACTGTTCAGGATATAGTATAGTGCAGCTGATCGTCAGCCCACCGCTCTCGAATGCTGCCCAAGGCGCATACAGTCAGCTTAGTATCGCAACGAAGTAGTAACACTCACAGATGACCCAAGACATCTTCGTAGATGGAGACTTGAGCTCGTCCGTGAGATTGACGGAGTCCGAGGTATCCACATTGACGACTCCCCACGTTGACGAACACTCAGACACAGATTGGTCATCCGGCATAAACGCTTCGCCACCTTCAGTAACCTTTGGTTCACGGGACGTTCGCTTCTCAGCACGAGATTTCGTTAGCATATCGCGATACTGTGATGAGCTTTAAAATCCCGCAGTCAGTGCGTTGACGACAAGGGAAAGATACGAGAAACCTACTTGAGCGCAAGAGCAATGATTGACGTAGGTTCGTCAGTCCTAACGACCATCGACGAGTCTCGGAATATGTGCTCTGGATCGTGCAATGGATCCTCGCTGTCAAACTCTACACGCTTCGATGGGGGTTGGGGTGGCCACAGTCCGGACAAGGCCTGTCTGAAAATCGAGTTGCGTCCTGAAAGCTCTTCAAGCGAAAGTATCGGTGGAGTCGGCGGTGGGTTTGGCTCTGGGAGAGAGCTTAGGAACGGGGATGGTGGGAAAGACCGGTCTGCAGCAGGAGGAGACAGCGGCGGGGTAGATGTAGAAGGAGGTGCTGGTGCTTCCATTTCCTGAGCGGGGGGTGTATCTGCAGACGTGGCTGGGTCCTTCTGAACGGTGACGACAGGGAGAGTCGTAGACTGCTCAGGAGAAGACTCGGTGGTTTTACCAGTGGACTTGCGTCCTTCATCCTCGTCACCACCTTCATCGTCAGCCTCACTCGAACTGTCAGAGATATCGGATTCATCCTTGATCGCATCTTTGATGCTTTCTAACACCTCTACCGTCGCACGAGAAGATGCAACCGGGCGTACTTTGCGTCCTCGGATGACAGCATACCGTCGATTAGCCCTCTCACTCTCCCGACTGATACGTTCAAAGTGTCTCGCAATGTTCGAGACCTTCGTCCCGGCTCCCTGAGGAGGTCGCCTGAATGTTAGCTTGGATGCGCCACCCGACGTAGGCCGTTGTTGGGAAACATCCTTACCCAGCCCTCTGGAAGATGTTTTCCTCCTCACAGTTCGTCCTTGGGGTGAAGGAAGCGACTTCCTATTGAGTGGTGGAGACGGAGGTTCACCGACCACTCTCGACCCCCTCTTATCTGGGGATGTCTTCCCGGAAGGAGCTAGAGAATCCATAGAGGATCCTCCTGGTATTCTCGCGGTATATTGTGCTCCAAGTGACCTCCTGAACCTTGGTGCTGCATTCGCTGCATACCCGGATTCGAAATCAGACGTAGAAGGCTTCTTGGCGACTTCGTGTCTGTGTTTCCCGCGAATGGCATTGCGAGGTAAAACGGACCTTGACATGTTTGCGTTCGACAACGTTGTAGTGAGGTCTTCCTGCTCACTCTCGGAAACAAGAGGAGGGGCGAGTGCAGTCTTAGCAAGTTCTTCGACACCAATGGGAGGGATAAAGTCTTGGTAGCGCGCGACAAGTTCTGCAACACTAGGATGTTGTGATGTGCGGCGAGGGAGGCGAGAGACACGTGGAGGGGGACGATCCGCTTCGGGTTCGCTTTGTTCAGCCTGCTTTGCCTGTAACCTGATTAATTGCTAAGTGCGGAGATGAGACTTCTAGACGTACCTGCTTGCCACGGCGAGCCTGGGATAACACCGGTTCCTCTTTCGAGGCTCCGATAGTCGAGTCACTATCTGGGTCTGACCTTTTTTTCACTGGAGACGTGAGATCCACGGGCGGTACACTAGGTGCCTCCTCGTCGCTTCTCAACGGAGCCACTTTCTCCACAAGTTTCTCTAAATGCCCCTCCAGCTCTGCTTCCGACGCTTCTGATGCGCTCGAGACCAACGAATCGCTCGTGACCCGTCTCCTACTCGGTCCCCCCTCTTCCGCCTCCGAAACACTAGTGGAAGGCATATGCGACTCGCCAAATGGACTCGAAATGTCGTACCGTTTCGGCCACATCGCCCGCACGGAGTTGAACGCAGACACTCGGCGTCCACTCTTTTCAACATTCCGTGGCTTCGGAAGCTTATCAAAGTCGGTCTGCCAAGCGACGATGCGATCTTGTCTAAACGAACGGACTTGGTTGAGAGCAAGCGTGTCCATGGGTGAGGACTCCTGATAGACCTTATTGATAAGTTGAGTGATCTCCTGTCGCTCCGTCTCCGCGCGCGAGATGAGGTTGTTGATGTCCGCCGTGAGCTTCGCGTCGTGTTCTTCTTCGCCAGTAGCAGCGTCGATGCTAATGAGTTTAAGGTCGTCAACAAGCGCGGTATACCATGCTGTATTCCGCCTATGCAACCTCTCGAAGTCAGCATTCTTCAGCTCGAGCTGGATTTCGGGGCGTATACGGATGCGCATCGCAGGGTAAACGATCTCGTGCAGTGTCACAGGATCCGCCTGGAACCGCACAGTCATCCCCCTTGAAGCGAAATATCTGATGTGGTGCTGGTAAATATTGTGTTGACACCCGGCACCTTGTACGAGCTGGACGTCCGCGGGATAAAAGTGAAGCTCGAGGAATTTGGCAAACGAATATCGCTGCATCTCTTCAGAGATGGGTATAAATGGTGTTGCCGACCCACAGACCCGACACGCACTCCAAGTAGTAATCATATCCGGGGCAGGGTGAACGTTCCTCGCTTTGATCTGTCCATCCCATTGCTCGACAGCTACAGCCAGCCTCGTGGCATTGTGCACGAACACTTGACAATGGCGTGCGAGAGGTTGGTTGCACCCTTTTCCTGCACACACCGCTTTGGGATCAAGGAACTGCACCAGCGTATCGTTCACGGCTTTTTCGATGAACTGGCCAAGCGTGCAATCGTTTTCGCCGTAAAACGTGATGTAGTGCAAGCCGGGAGCGAAGCAAGCACGTCGGATTCCAAATTCTTCGATAGGAACTGTGTATCGCCATAGAACAATGCATTGGTATTTCTCGACGACGAAATCGTCTGCGTTCTTGCGCAAATACCACTCCCAGATTCGACGGTACTCTTCGTAACGACATTTGACGAGGCTAAGCTGAGATTCCAGAGCAATGTCTGCCGTAGTTTTCAGAGGCACGGGTTCGACATCCGGAACACCTGCCATATTGATGGGGTGAGGGGAGACAACGAAGGGGGACCCAGGCAAAATAACGCCGGATGTATTTGGTTGAGGGTCAAAGTAGCCTTTGGGATCTTCGACCTGAAGGTGTTTATCAGCTTCAGGCGAAGGGGTGCGAGGGGGAAGGACAAGGGCTTCGATCTGTGCTTTAACGTCTTCTGTGTCTTGAGTGCTGTTGCTCGATCGGATGTCCACTGGTTTTCTCTCAGGTGTCGGTGTGCCAGACGCTGCTTTGTCGGTGCCCTTGAGCTTGTCAATATCTCCCTTTTCTTCCCGTCGCACAAGGTCGTCCTCCCACGCGCGCTGGACTCGCGTAAGCTCCTCGTCCAGCTCCTTCATGCGTAGTACAGGCTGAGGAGGTGGAAATCGCAGCGTGGCAGAAACAGAAATGAAGGTCTTGTAATAGGACTCGATGGATTGTTGGATACGTTTCGAAAGCCTGAGTTGCTCAGCGTCTGCATCGGGGAGATCTTCCTCCGCCGTGTCCTCAATCGCCAACACATCCGCCTTCGCCTTCGCCTTATCCGTGGGGATTGCCAACTGAACCAACGACACCGATGCTGGTACCAACACCCCAGCCCCGGTCCCGTTTCCATTCCCATTGGTACCATCGACTAGCTGTCCCTGTTTCATCATGACCGCGGGCACGGCTTCCAGGGGTAAGGAAGGCAGTGTGATCACCGAGTCTTTCCAAAGATGCGTCTCCAACTTCAAGTTCCTGACGATGAAGGTCAAAAACCTTGTGACTTTCTTCACCCTTCGCAGCGTCTCAGAATCCCCGCCTCTCAGAATGATCGTGCAGCCCATGTTACGATTGCAGCCTTCGAAACGCATGTAGGTTTTGCGTCGTCCTGGGATAAGAGGGTGGTCGAATGTTTCAATACGGAAGCGCCCACAATGACCTAAACGTGGCTCAAGAGCGAGTTTGTCCATGGAGGAGAAAACGTCTCCCTGTGTCATACGAGCTACGAACGAGACGGCAGAAGGTTTCACAGCGCGAGCGACGGCGATATTGTGTTGAGCAAGCGCCTCCAACGCAATCCTCGACACACTCTTCTCGACCATGACGACGTGAGGCCTTAGCGCTGCGATTCTGCTGACTAGGTTGCCAAGGTACTCTTTTTCTTGGCGAAGAATTTGGCCGAAGTGGACATATTGACCCTCGACGCGATGAAATTCGATGGGGAAAGTGACAAGCATGACACGCGGGTTGCGTTGCGACTTCAGCATTTGTTTATGTGCCACGTTCTTTGTGATAACTGCACCGTCGACGTATTCCGAGTCCGAGGGAGCCCCGCCTGGGATCTTCTTAATCTTAACGTATCGGCGGACATCCATATCCTCGCCTTGGTGGTAGGGGACAGCAGTGAAAGTAAGTTCCCGGGCAATGCGAAGGGAGACTTTAAGTAAGATTTCCTCCCATTCTTTGATATTGGGAATGTTTTCAGTGGTGAGCATTTGACGCAGCATGATGCGGAGATGGAACATGGAAATAAGGTTGAGTTCCTGAGCATATCTGAGAGTCCAGGGGGTCTTAGTGGAGAGCTCAAGAATGCTGAAAAGTCGACTTACGCGGTGGAGTCGCGTCTCGTTCGCCACCCTTCGACAGTTGGAAAGTTGTCAAGGCGACTCTGTACCCTGCTCCTAATGAAAGGGGTTGTCCCATCGAAATCCCCGAAACTATTAAATCTGGACCTGATCGCCCCATATGTTAGCGGACTATCTGGGCCAGGCAATTGGTCCGGGGAGCTCAAAGGAAATTGAATCGTGCTCATCGCAGACCTATCAACATCTACTGGAACGGGGACCGGAAAGTCGACAGGCGTCTTGGCACGAGGGGCCGTAGCAGGCGGTGTATAGGCTTGGTTCTGCTGCTGACCAAGCGTCGTGGGATCGTTCTCGTCCTCTGTGAGATTTCTGCGGAAGGGTGCGGTAGAGTCGCGAATCGGCTCCCATTCGAGAGGGGTGTTAGATGCGGTGTCATCGAAGGAAGAGGCGAAACGTTTTGTTTCCGCGATAGAATATAAGTTGAAGGGTTCATCTGTACGCCCAAATAGCTGCGACGCTGCGAAGGGAGATTGAGGATGATGGCCTAAGCCGAGGGTAAAGGTATCTGAGGCAAGCTGGTGGGAAGGGAAAGGCGATGTGGTTGACGAGACGACAGAACGATGGTCGTCGTCCTCATCTTCGTCTACCTTGGCAAGTTTCTCGAGGCAAAGATTACACACTCGCACCATGCCATCGTGACCGAAGCGGGAACCTTTAATGATGTTAGAGGCACAGCGAGAACAGAATATTTGACCTGGAAAGGCTCAGAGAAAGAAGAGCAGTATGAGTGATTCTAGGACTTGCCACATATCCGACAATGGTGCTTTCTTCGCCATGTTGTGAAGACACTCTTACAGTCATAGCATTCCTTTGCATTCTCGTCGTCCATCCAATAATCACGGGACAAACCTATTGAATCTAATTAGCGAGAACCAAGGGGTGATGTTGATCCTCGACATGCCTTCTCCGCGTATTCTGCGAATCACCTTTGAGACAGAAGCAGAGCGATTGTGAGAAACAGAAGTGCGTATGCTGCGAGCATCATCCTGGATCGGGAACCCAGGGATAGACGTTCCGACTGTACCGCCATCTGGAACCTCGTAAAACGGGGGAAGATGGGCGCTGTGAGAGGGCGAGCGGTCGGGATCGTGGCCGAACGAGGGTGCTTCGAAGACGACGGGGGTGAGAGAAACGAGAGGCGGGGCGGGGACGGAGGACACGAGTTTGAGCGAGACTGGACGCTGTTCGGAAGTGGACCTAGCAGAGAAGGAGGAAAGGTTGTTGTGTACGAGAGTTGCGGAGGGACGCCCGAGTCGCTGGTCATTGTTCGGAGCGGCCTGGGGACCGGGAAGAGGGGGTGCGGTTGGTGCGGCAGCGAGGGGCGTCGCAAAGCTGCTTTTCATGCGGGAGAAAAGGGACGTGACGAGAGCAAACGAGGATTGGTCGTTCTCGTCCTCCTCCGAGAACGGGTTGAACGACGTCAAGCCGGTCACATCGTCGCCCACCCTGATCCTACTCGGAGCGACGCTGTGGGTGCTCTGTACGGGCGAGTAAAGCAGCGGCGACTCCATCGTCGTCGTCGCGAACGACAGTGGAAGATAACGAGTCTTTCGGCTCACAACCGGAGTGCCTCTTTTTGGGTAGCGATTACAGGGACATCTACAATTTTCGTTCCCTACTCATATTTGTCTTGCTAGATAGCCCCTGTGCCTGATGCTTAATTTCGGAACTGAACTGCTCTCTCATCGTCTTCTTGTCCGCGCGCCGTGCCTGGCGCTCTGCCTTGATAGCTAGTTTGCGCGCCTTTTTGTCCTCTTTCGACTCATCCCGAGGGCGACTAATGGTCTGTTTGACGACTTTGAGGCAGCGGAAGTGAGCATCGCTCTGTCGCAATCCATTGACTTCCGTACCTCGTTGACCCTGTTCGTCCTCCTCCGGCATTTGACCCCCACCGATCGCAATACTAGGTACTCCAGTGCGTGAATCAAGCTTGATCTTTGGTACAGGCTTCGACGACCGTGCCCGAATGATGCGTGGATGATTTTCTAGATTCGAGTATGTCGCTGGGATCCGTCAGTATATCGTGCCCACCCTACCACCCGGTCCACTCACAAAGAATGGTTTCGCAGTCCCACCGATCCTGTTTCTCATTTGCATCGTAGGCTTCGAACAATTCATCGTTGTCCAACTCCTCTTCACCGTCTTCCCCCGTAGCAACTATCCTTACCCTTTCATCTTGTCCCAGCGCACGTCTGAGCGTCTCCAGCTTGTCTGCACCAGACTCCCCGGCAAGAACAGGCTTCAGTTTTCGTCCAAGTAACTCGTATCTGTCCATAAATTTCTCCACCATTTCAGCATAGTCTGCCCGAGATGTGATTAGATCCGGGGCAGAGGAAGAGGATAACGAGGAGCTAGTCGACGCGGTTTCCGGTTCATCGTTGTCCAACGCGTCCTCATCCGAGCCATACTCCTTTACCATCAACTGGAGGTGACAAGATCATTCGAATAACGTCAGTGCAGGACGCGGAATACAACGTACTTGGTCAAAACGCTCATCAAGCGTAAGTAAAGCCTCCGTACGGCACATCGAGGAGCTACTCATGCTGTACCCCGACGCATCCGACGCACCCTTTCGTCTACGTTTACCACCAATCACTGGGAGATTCAGCAGTTTGCCAACTGTATCGCCGCCCTCGGAATAAACGTCCTCGTCGGAATCAGAAAATGGTGGTGCATTCTCTTTCTTCTTTTTGAATTTTGCAAATCTCGCCTCCCAACACCCATCCTCGCCTTCTCCCTCTTCTTCGTTGCTCTCTGCCTGAGGGGGTCCGTATTCATGGAATTCATAATCGACTTCCTCTCCTCCACCTCGCTCACCACCTCGGACCAGCTTTGTAAAGAAATTGTCTTCAGCCTCATCGTCTACGAATGCGTCGTCTTCAAGGGCGTCAAGTGCCTGCCTCAGGTGAGGATCCATGTCTGGCTGGAATCCGGCGATTGAGGATGGTACGGATTGTTGGCTCTCAAAGTTTCTGGGCACCTCCATCTTCGAGGGCAATGCCTCCACGGGTAGGTCTTGTAACGGCAAAGGGGTGTCTGTGTTTGACCTCGCTTTTCTGTTTGACCTGGATTTGTTCTGAGACTGTGGTGCTTCGATGAGGACACTTTCTACACCTTCCTCTTCTATCCCCACCGCACGGAGGTGTTGCATGTAGTCGTACTCTGTGTCGTCAAAGTAGACGCCATAGAGGGCCGCCTCTCCGACATTGGCACGGGCATCACGTTCTATGACCTCTGGAGCGAGGATAGCTTCCAGGTCAGCACGGGTTTTTCCCTGTGTGGTTTCGTGTCGGGAATACAAAGAGAAGGAGGAGAAACAGACCTTTTTGTCGTTTCCCCTCACAAAAGCCTTCAGCACGTGTTGCGAGGCGTCGGGGTCATGAATAAGAGGGTCTCTTTGCGATCTATGGACAAGCTGAAAATGTTTTGCCCCTGGCTGCCTGAATATTGATTTTGGCGGCATGGTAATGGTAGTAGTTCTAGATGATCAGAATCAGATACAGCACTTGAAAATGAGCACAGCCATCGAGCTTATGTAATGGTTTGTCGGTCAGTGCTGGCTTGTGAGTGAATGAATCCCACCCAAAGCTCGCCGCTCGCCGTCGGTGTCGAGCACGACGCATCGACCGACTTTGCTCTTCGTTCCTTACCTTCACTTTCTACAGCCAACTCTACCAATCAACCGCGCGTCTGCTCGAATCTGCCGTGCGACGTCCAGGATGCAACGCGAGCACACCCGTCGTGGCTTCTCCATATAAGCATCCTTTTTTTCTCTTCCGTGCCCGCCCGGGCTAACGCTCTTGCGCGTGTCCACTAGTCACCAAAAAGTCGTCTTGGAAATCGACTTCTCGGGCTCTCTTTGGGTGCGTCTGCTTACCTTTGCACCCCTCAACGAGCATCACTCACCGCAGCAACGTCCCCTTCTCGCTTCCAGGGATACACCGAAGTTACCGTTGTACCAAACAATGCAAATCTACGCACCATTCATCTTCATTCTAGACAGTGCAGTATGTACTTCTGACCTTCTGTCATTCCCTCCGTTTGACTCTTGGGATTTCGAAGCGATCCACTCAGTCACAGTTGCATCCCACCAAGCCGAATTTGTCCATCATGATCCGCTCGCACACATCAACATCTCCACACCCCAGGATTGCCACACATACCCAGAACTCAAGAGAAAGCTTTATTCCGCGCTCACAGAAGGAGATGAAGGAGAGTTATCAATCGCCATCCCAAAAGAGGTTTCCTTGAGACAATCTGGCCATGTTGGACAGTCAATGATGAATGGAGTGTCCAGTGAAGGTGAACGCCCCCTCGTCTTTTGTTTTCTTGACACAGTTGCTCAATTGGCGGTAACACAAATAGTTGCGACCCCCGAGCCACAAATCCCTGGCCCTTCACAGACTCCAGCTCCGGGACCAGAGTTTATGCCTATCGTCGTTCGCATCGAGTATAGCCTCCGGAATCCTGTAGATGGTATACAGTTTGTGGTACCCACCGACGCGTATCCATATGTAAGTGTATCCAACGGGCCCATACACCTCATCGAATCCTCATACATCGCAGCGTGTTCCCCATGCATACACCATCCCTTCCTCTCCCGATGCTGCGAGATGTTGGGTCCCCTGTGTTGATAACCTTTGGGAAAAGTGTACTTGGGAATTCGAGTTTGTTGTTCCGAGGTATCTGGAGGAACCCGACTTGACACAACGCGACGAGGACGGCGAGTTCAGCGAGCAGCAAGGGGCCATACCCACCGTGGTTGTCTGCAGTGGAGACCTCGTGGAACAGGCATGTCTCCATTTCGTACCGTTCCGCACCACACTCACTATGCCACGGTAGGTTGCTCATCCTAACAACTCTAATAAGACCATCTTCCTCTTTTCACAAACGGTCTTGACGTCGGTCCAGCACGTCGCCTTTGCTGCGGGGCCCTTCCATGTCCATTCGATCGCCGCAGACTCGTCAGAGGAGGCATCAGGTGTCACGCAACCGCTCATGCACGCGTTCTGTTTGCCCGGTCAAGAATGTATGCTGCACACTTCGACGTCATTCTTGCGTTCGGCGATGAATTTTTACAGCACGGACTTTGGCTCCTATCCATTTGGTTCATTCAAGGTAGTTGCCGTCGACGAAATGCCGGTTCAACGATTCGATAGCGCGACCCTTTCATTGGTCACTGTCGATCTTTTGCACGGTGAAGATGCCATTGAGCAAGTAATCGAGACCAGACAGGCGCTCAGTCATAGTCTTGCATGCCAATGGATGGGTATCAATATTCAACCCAAAACATGGTCCGATATCTGGCTCGTCAACGGGCTTGCCCTCTATATCACAGGTCTCTTCATCCGCAAATTACTTGGTAATAACGAGTACCGCTACCGGTTGAAGCGAGACATGCAACGCGTCGTTGAATGGGATAACGGTTCGGTGCCACCGATTTGTCAGCCCCAACATCTCGACCCCCCCGACGCCGCTACGCTTCCGTTTGTCAACCTGAAGGCACCGCTTGTGCTTCACATTCTCGACCGCCGACTTGGGAAGTCTGGTACATCACTTGGCCTATCTCGTGTTCTTCCGAAAATATTTCTGTCTGCGATCAGTGGGGAGCTGCCGAACAATTGCCTCTCGACTCACTCCTTTCTTCGTACTTGTAGGAAGGTGAGCGGTATCGATCTGCGTTCGTTTGCCGAGCAGTGGATATATGGAAGTGGATGTCCCGCCTTCGGGTTCTCTGCGTCATTTAACCGGAAAAAGATGGCCGTGGAGATTACCATGCGACAGGAGGCTCCTGCCTACAGGGCTCTCGAACATAATGAAGTGTCAAAATTGCTTTTTAAGCCCGTTTCGTTCTTTGAGGTACGCCTTTGCCACACTATGTAGGTACCTAAGCGCCTGCCTCTTACTCTCGTTGACAGGGCCAAATGACTGTTCGCATACATGAAGCTGATGGGACGCCCTACGAACATGTGCTTGACAT
This sequence comes from Neoboletus magnificus, assembly GCA_003316145.1. NCBI lineage: Eukaryota > Fungi > Basidiomycota > Agaricomycetes > Boletales > Boletaceae > Neoboletus > Neoboletus magnificus. The sequence continues at coordinate 10,972 of QFEI01006551.1, read as the reverse complement.
TAGATCTCCGTTCAAGCGCTACGAGGTACCCTTCAACACGAAATACAAGCGTATCCGTCGAAATACTAAGCGTTACCTTGCCCGGCAAGCGGCCGCACAAGCAGCAGCAGAAGGTGACGCCGAGGCTGCTGAGGCTATGGGCCTCATCGACATGGGATTCGGACTAGAAATCTGGGAGAAAGAGAAGGAACGTGAGATATGGAAAGTGGCTGATTGGACGGAGGAGGACGAACAGGTTATGTCCGGTGCCACGTACGAATGGATCCGAATGGACGCCGATTTTGAGTGGATTGCTGCCATTGCATTCGAACAACCGGATTTCATGTGGGTCTCTCAGCTGCAGCGTGACAGAGACGTTGTCGCTCAGCTCGAGGTGAGCTCATTCCGTGTACTCGCCCGTCGTAAATGTCTGACTCGACTATAGGCTATCCATGCTCTTGCCAAGCAACCAACCGCTATCGTTTCTAGCACGTTTACGAAGACGGTACTCGTCTCTAATTATTATTATCGAATACGGTGTGAAGCCGCGATTGCGCTCGTCAATGTAAGTCGAGAAGATCGTTCTCCCTTCGGATCGACGATGACATCGTGGATAGTGTGCCATCCGACGACTTGAATTTTTAGGTCTCTTCCACCTCTTCAAGCTTTTCTTACGATACTGCTATGAACCCGAAGAGGCGAATCAAGACCTGTTCATACATAATTATGTTCCGAAACCGAACGATTTTTCTGACCTTGCGGAGTACTTTGTCCGCAAGGTGCGTTAATACGTGTTTTGTCTAATCCAGGCAATGCTCATCGATCATGCAGGCACTTGTTCACGCCATCTCTCAAGTACGTTTCGAGAACGGCAAGACTCCTGCGGTAGTCCGACAGTTCCTCGTAGACCAGCTGCGGTACAATGATAACACGGCGAATCCAGTAGGTGTCGCTAAACTAAAGACAAAGCACAAACTCATTGGGAGTCACAGTACTCTGATGCTTTGTATATTTGCACTCTCATTTCTACGGCAGCGTGTGCCACGGTATCGACTGCTCCGCCAGAGCGTGGTGAACTGCTGAAGGAAGAAGTGCGGTCTGAACATAATGCCGAGGACACCAATCTGCTGAAGCAAGCGGTTGATGAGATCAGCAGGTATCGGAGCATGGATAGGCTAATTCCCTCACCCCACAATGTCGTCACAGTTGCAGCATTGGAGGTCAGTGTTCCCATCTTGCATGCAGTGCGGCTTATTTATAAATTATATTCAGTTTTACCTTCTCTTGACGGCTGCTAACCTGCTTCCGAATGACCTGAGAGTCTTCTTTCCACTCACTCGGTGTGTGACTTCCATGATTGTAGCCTTATCGCGCTTTACTAAGCGAGATCAGTGAGGGAAACTACACTCAGGTCCGGATCGCTGCCTTTGATGGACTCTTCATGTCTAAATGGTACACACCCGCCATTATGCGGTATGTTCTGGCGGTCATGGCGAATGACCCTTCGCGAGTTGTCCAGCGCCACGTGGCCCGATGCGCATGTCAAAGTCTGGCGCTCCTGGTCTCAATGGGCGAGATGAAGAATGCATTGAAAGATTCAGAGTCCTTGCTAATTGAAGAGGATGGCTCTATACCTCCACAGGCTAAAGAGGTCAAGAAGAGTGACGTGGACCTCATGATCAAGGTCCTCCGCAAAGACCGCGAGATTGGAAAGAATGAAGTATTGCGTGAATTCTTGATGCCGATCGTACTGTACGTGATTTCCACGCAACCAGTTCCTGTGACACGCCGACTTAAGCGACAACGCTTTCAGTGCCCCCGACGTTGACCAAGAAGTTCGATGGGGCATCATCAAGCTAGCGGACATCATTCTCAGAGGTGTCGAAGAAACACCACCGAAGGTCACCATTCACCTTCCTCCAACACCTGTGGCAGAACAAGCTCCTCAGCTTCCTCCAGTCAAAGTACCAGCCAAAGCGCAGCGACCGATCAAGGCTGGTGGCCCACCTCAGCGTCCCCATGCTGTACCGGCAGCATCTGTTCCTCCCAAGCTCAAGATCATGCCCGGTGCAGCTCGTCCTTCGACGCCGTCTGCTGTCACTCCCACTTCCGCCGCGCGTCCCGGAGCTATGCATCCTCCTCCCGTCCCAACGAAGGCCAAGCCAAAGCCAAAGCCTACGGGTGTCATCAAGCCGCTTCACATCCCCAAAGCGCAAACGGGTGGAATGAGCATGAACGACTTGCGCGCTTGTCGCAACGCGCTCAAGAAACTGAAGTTGAACAAGAATGCCATGCTTTTTATGCAGCCTGTCGACCCCGTACGGGACCATGCACCCAAGTTTGTGTCTCCTCATTTTCATTGTTGATCTATGTAATAATGTGCTGCTGTTAGCTACTATGAGGTGATCAAAAACCCGATGGACCTGAGTACCATGGGTGCCAAGCTGGAGGAAGGCCATTACAAGGATCGTTTTGCGTTCGAGACCGACTTCCGTCTCATGATCACAAACGCGAAGCAATACAACGTTGCTGGCAGCTATGCACACACCGAGGCCATGTTCTTGGAGACCTTCTTTGAGAAATGTGAGTGGGCAAGTCTCAGGTGATGTTTGTCGCTAAGCAACACGGGGTATCAGTGTGGAATCGCACCAACAAGACTCTTGAAGCTGCCAGCAAGGCTGCGGAACCTGCCCGTAATGAGTTACCGTCTATTGTAGTCAAACAATTGCCTCGAAAGCCTGCCCCACAACCTACGCGGGTTTCAACCCCATCGTCGGTGCCCGCCCCTGTTACTGCCGAACTGCCTGCTCCCCGGCCGATTATCAAGCTTAAGGTGGGCGGTGCCCAAGTCAAGCCCACGGAGAAAGTGAACGAGAAGCTGGTTGAAAAGCCAGTCGAGAAATCAGCAGAGGTTTCTAAAGTACCTAAATTCAAGGCTCGCAAACCGAAGATTCCAGACGAGGCACCGCCACCGTATGTCGACGACGGATCTCATGACCTCCTTCAAGAGGTTATCGCGATTGAACGGGAAAAGGATGAAGAGAAGCGTCAACGCAAGATGGCTGAATCGAACAGGGAATCGCCTCCGGCCAAGGCGTCGGGGAGTGGACCCCCCGGAAAGCGTCGAAAACCAAACGCCGAAAATGATGGGGATGAAATCTTGACGTTCGCTACGCCTATATCCAGAAAAGATAAGCCAAGCATGCCCTCCAGTAGCACGAGTACCCCAGTCCCCGAGCGACCTCCTGCACCTACGCCAAAGGCTACTCCAGCACCACCTCCCAAGCCCAAGAAGAAGGGATCCGATCCTGCGCCGACCCCCGCACCAGCATTGGAGGCACCCCGCATCTCCATCAAAGGGAAAGAGCGAGAGGTCGCCAGCGCTCAGCCTTCACCTTCAAAGCCCCGGGCTACTCCTGCTATCACTCCACTCAACGAGAAGAAATGTAGAGACATGCTGAGAGTGATCTCAAAGCTTCCCGAGTACTCCATCTTTGCCCAGCCAGTAGACCCAATGAGGGATGGCTGTCCCACGTGAGTTTGACCCACAAGTGGAAACGCTAGGAGTATTGACCCACGTCTAGTTACTATGATGAGATCACCCACCCGATGGACTTTGGCACTATAAGTCAAAAGTTGACGGAAGGCAAATATTCCACGATGGAGGATTTCTCCAAGGATGCCGACCTCGTCTTTAGCAATTGTCGCAAGTTCAATCCTCCTACGACTTACCCGGTGAATTGTGCAGATGCTGTGGAAAAAGTGTTTAAGAAGGAATGGACCAAAGCATCTGAGAAAAAGCTTTCTTGGGCAGAGAAACGAAGTTTGCAAGGACTGATGACAGCGCTGGTGAAGGAAGACATGTAAGTGCCACCATGGCAGCTTGGCTTGGGATGACTGGTTTAACTACATTTTTTCCCTAGTTCCTTCGTCTTCCGAGAGCCCGTGGACCCCGTGCTCTTGGGCATCCCAACCTACTTCCAAGTGATTCCTAAGAAGGATGCGAGGGACCTCAGAACGATTCGCATGAAGTTGGATAACGACAAGTATGACTCAATAGAGGTTTTCGAGGCTGACATGGACCTCATGATTCGGAACGCGATCACATTTAACGGCGCCGACTCTGAGGTCGGCAGGATCTCGTATGTGGTCAAGGACAGGATCAAGGAGATGTTGAGTAACATCAAGAGTGGGGGAGGGACGAAGAAGCGCAAGGAAGGAGACCCTAAACCCGCGCCGCAGCCCACCAAGAAGGTGAAACTTGGCTGAGGGACGACTACATTATAACACGGCGGGATAATTCAGTTGTATTTTGTTACTTTGCTCTGCTTCGCTGTGTTATTTGCTCTGCACGTCGGAGAACATGGTCAACGTTGCCGTTGATCAGCGCGACCTAACGAGTAACAGGCTTTGGTGAATCATGAACCTGTTGATGACCTCTACCGCCGCTTGAGAGACTGCATT
>QFEI01006541.1:32031-85071 GCA_003316145.1 Neoboletus magnificus | reverse complement strand
GTTCAATCCAAGCTGTAGTCTTCACCTTTGGAAACTTCTTGACGACAGCGCGTATGGCATTTCAGGGCATATTCCTGATGGGGGCTTTTTGTGCAGCCATGAATATCCATCCTGAGCTAGAGCCGATGGAAGAAGACGTCATAAGTTATCCGAACTTGCCCATAGGGATGAAAATCGAAGCAAGGTCCCTCACCCCTTTCAGGCATTCATGTGTCGAAATACGCTTATACCCCGTCACAGGCACCTGTCGTATACTTACCCGGGAAGTAAGGACCCGTCACTGAAGGACGTCACTTTCAGCCTGGAGGCCGGCGAATGCCTTGCAATTGTTGGATACAACGGATCAGGCAAGTTCCGGGCGGAAAACGTTGATTCGTCACTGAATTTGATCTGCTGGGGTCGGAATAGGCAAGTCCACGCTTGCAAAAGTCCTGTTGCGGATCTTGGATTTCGACCACGGAGAGCTCCTTGTCAACGGTGTTGACATACGACGGCTGTCGCCTGCCGAGTATCATCGACATGTTACAGCGGTCTTTCAAGACTTTTCAAAGTTTAACTCCACTCTCCGAGAGAATGTCGGATTGGGTTACGTTCAAAAGTTGCAGTCACACGCGGCCGTTTCCCATGCCATCCACCTTGGTGGGGCGGATACCTTTGTGGATACCCTTCCCAACGGTCTGAAGACAAAGTTGGATAGCTCAGGATTCGATGCTATGCCCCCTGCATACCCAGGCACTCCGGGCTGCGGGATGTCCTCACGACAACATCATGGCCTATCAGGTGGCGAGGTGCGTCGTGCCGTGCTTACTCATCACAATAAATTTCTGTCTCATTAACTCGATCTTACGGCAGTGGCAAAGAATTGCAATCTCTCGCGCCTTCATGCGAGCTGATCGACCCGAGGTTGACCTTGTGCTGTTCGACGAACCCGTAAGTGTGTACACATGTCATCACCAGTCTGCACCGCTCACACGGCTCGGTAGACATCATCACTGGACCCGCATGCCCAGAACAAAATTTTCGATACCATACATCGTATTTCAGGATCCCCATCAGGCAAGAAGACAAAATCCGTCATCTTCATTACCCACCGACTTTCCACCGCGCGTCGTGCCGATAAGATCGCAATGATGGAGCGAGGGGTACGTCCATAACGTCCAACTTCCTTCCGTCCCCTTCGCATTAATGGCCGTGCCGTTGGTTTGTAGACAATAACCGAGTTTGGTACCCATGAAGAACTGCTCAAGAAAGGCGGCTCGTATGCCGCGCTGTACAAGGCATCCATTTGAGGTGGACGATGCTCCCGTCATTTCATTGGGATTCTCGCATTCATATCAAGGCAATGCATCAAAAATCACGAGTGTATCATTAGTGGGGCTTCACACTCAGCCACCGTATTTTAGATCATAGAAAGGTAAACGTAGACCTAGTCGTTCGTGGAGCGGTCCATGTACACTACCGTGGAATCATGAACATATGCATCTACATGTGCATTTTCTGCTGACTGAGACATGACGTTAGTTGACGACGGCCCGCCGTGGATGCCCACCAACAAGCCAGCATCACGGATGCCCTGGATGAGTGAGGGAACTTGGAGCTAGTGTACACAAATTTGGTGAGCCTGACGGAATGACAGATCAGTGGCATTGCATCATTACCAATAGCTCGGAATCGAAGAAGACGCCCAAAAGGTTGTTTGCTTTGGCGAATTCTACACCCTCCGCCACACTCGAGATGTGTTGGTCATCACCAGTATCACAAAGGTCAGGGCTGCGCGGCGTTGACCCATGATCCTTGTCTACATGACCACATTTAGACGAAAAGAAGACCGGATCTAGTCGAAGCGAGACGTGAGATGGTGACGATCCACAGGAATGGAATAGGAGGGGTTACAATTTGGTTGCTTCCAATTCAGTGTGGCACAGACTCGGGGAGAAAAAGAAGTGAAGGCGATACGCCGACGTGCAAAGGCCCCACCGAGAGACGACGATGTTTGCTTGATTGTGCGAAAGACGGCGTTGACGCTTAAATTAAGATCAATGTGGCGCTTGATGTGTTGGCTTGGGGAAAGCGCTAGTTCCAGTGTCAAGCCGAGATGAACAGGTAAAAGCTGCGAAATTGCATAAGATAGGGGTACCTCATTCCGTATACACAGAGCGTCGTACCTGCACGAAGCGCGATAGCGGCAACATTATTCGCGGTAGAATTCTATACCAGTCCTGAATGGAAGTTATCCTGCGAATGAGTTGTTCTCCCCTATCGAGTCGATTGGCTAAAGCATCGAATTGAGCGAGAGTAACATCAGCAACGCCCAGATCATAGGATGAGTCCGGTAGCAATTGCTCCCCATATAGCACGGGCTGAAGATCTCGTGTGACCTGAACGACTGCATAAACGTAATTCCCAGATAGTGAAGATAGTGTGACTGCGTGCAAGGGAGAGGCGGGTGTCGAATGAACTGAAGGAGATGTGTGCGTTGAATCCATTGATTTAGGGGATTGACGCCATGGGGGTATTGTTTGAGAGCCAGGGTGCAAAGGGCTACCCTGGGGAAGAGTGAGAGATTTCCAATAAGTTTCGACGGCTCCCCCAACTTCCAGGGTGATGCCCTGGAATGGGGTAATGACATAGGCAGAAAAGCTAGCCTGAGTATGAACTTGTCAATCTTTTCACCGCGGAGAACCACTTGGGTACATACCTCGCCAACGCTGTGCAGACGATGATCCAGGATGGATAATGTGGTGAAACCACCGTCAGGAGAATGGAAGCTGAACGGATGGGCCACAGCACGACCGATTGTTTTGGTGCCAAAGTTCGGGTAGATCGAAAATTCCAGCGTAAGGTCTTTCAAGCTAGATGCCTGGAACATGAATGTATCACAATTGTTTTTCTGCGGAAGCGTTATAGTGTACGGAGGGGCGTTGACTCCAGGACCCGCAGTGATGACCATTTTTAGTCGGTTTGGCGAAGGCAACGATATACTTTGTGCTAAAATCGAGTCTGACAAGCGGGGATGAAATCTGATCGCCTTTCCGGAAGGCCGAGGATCAGGAGCAGCAGGTAAACCTACGGTGATTACCACCAAATAGTTCTTGTCGAGGTAGTTGTGGCCATAGACTCGGTGTGGCATTATGGGCGGAGGTAAACATAGCGATGGGATGGAATCGGGGTCGTCGATTCGCATGTCACTCGCAGTCCGCGGAAGTGTAGGAATACGATCGGAAGAAATGGTATGGGATGCTTTGGGCATCGCTTCGAGAAGCAAGTCGACGCACGCACGATGACCGTACCATGCCGCATAGTGTATCGCCTGGTGGTCGAGCTCGTCAGTTCGATCAACACGGGCTCCAGCTTGGAGAAGAATGTATAGGGATGAAGCATGCCCATTACGCGCAGCATGAAACAGTGGTGTCCATTCATGATATTTGTCCGGAAGATCCCATCCGTCTTGATCCAAAAGCAGCTTGCAGACCTCCGCGTGGCCATCGCGAGCGGCAAGATGGATTGGAAACTCCCCGTTGCTATTGGGGATACATTTCGCCCCCTCCTTTAACAATAATGAAACAACGTCCGTATGCCCGTGTTGACTCGCTAGAGACAGGGGCACCAGGCTAGAGTTTGGGGATGGCGACTGTAGAGCGATGCACTGGTCGCACAACAGAGCTCGCACACATTCAGCACATCCTCTGAGGGTTGCATATACGACAGGGTTGCAATTGTCCACGTCGAGTACGTGCGGCGAAACGCCAGCTTCCAAAAGTTGCTTGCAAACAGCCGCGTGGCCGTGCATGGCCGCATAATGCAAAGCTGATCGCCCATAGACGTCCAACTTTTCCCTCTGCGACCCTTTCTCAAGACACAGGCTCACAAGGCGCAAAGAACCCGCGGCCGCAGCCTCGTGAAGGCACGTCCGCCCATTGATATCGTCGATGAATCCGAAATCAAAGGGTACCTCGACACTGGTAAGGATAAGGTCCCCAAGCTCCGAAGGTGCGTCGACGATGACTTTCCAGAGCACCCGAGTGACATTGACCTTTCCCCCGTCCTGGGAGCCGAGAATGTTGGAGTCTCGCACTAGATCTTTGATGGACGCCTCATCGGAGTTTTCCACCGCCTTTCGTAAATCGAGTTCAAACTCGCGGAATGGGCCAGAGTACATGTTTCGCTCGATGCTAAGCTGGAGGTCTAGAACATCTTGAGCAGCAGCCCCCTCGAATATGAGGCCAGTGGAGAGGTCGGTGAGGTCTAGGAGACTTGCGGCCACAATATCCGAGAAATCTGCGATGAGCTTCTTATGTGTAAGAAACCACAAGCAGAGAAGGGGTATCGATCACCTGTCTGTTAAACACGGGCTGAACCTCAACCTGGCGAGCGAGGTAGAGTTCCTTGGTTGTGGAGCGTGAGCGTTTGTCCCACTTCTTGAGGATTTTTCGGAAACCCGTTGCATTGATCTCGACAAATTGCTGCGTGCATCATGTGAGCGGTCATCCGGTACCAGGAGTTGCGGTGATCACCTGGAGTTTGCCTAGATCCCTTTCGAGTAGACGGAACCCCTCTTCGACGGCGATCCACTCGACGTGATTCATCGCTAAATCATCTGTGGCATCCGGAAGACCCCTCAGGGCCGCAGAGCGACGCTTGGACAGGAGAGTTTCAAGACGCAACTTTAGCTCTGCTTCCTTTTGGAGATAGAAAGTATTGATCTAGATTGACGTCAAGGCGTCAGTTTCAGAGCGAGCAGTAACCAAGACCGGATTTGCGTGCCTTTTCAAGCTCCCGCTCGAGCTTGAAGAAAAAGGCGGCCTTGTGAGCCTGGAAGTCAGCCCCTCGGTCGTTGTCCTGCCCGAGCGAAGAGAGGATGGGTAACTGATTCGGATCATCGGGGGGGATATCACTCGGGGCGTCAGCCACGGAAGATATCGCAATCACTGGGCTGCCCGTCAGGTTCAAGAGGTCCGCAGGTCGGACACCTAATGCCAAAGCAGCAGCCTCCGAGGCAGGTCGATTAGCTGCCAGTGAAGAGATAATCTTCTTGAGGAACTTGTAGTCGAGATAATACGCAGACCATCCCGGGACCTGTTCGGACTGGATTTGCTTTCCAAACTAACAAAAGATGCGCCGATCGTTAGCACCACGGTAGTGCATGATGCAGAGGGAGGGCTGACCTTCATACCACAGGGAGGCGAAATTCAGCTGAGATGAGGTTGCTCTCAAGATACAGGATTCAGACCATGCTGGCTATTTCCAAAAAAATGAGAGAGAAAATGAAACGACACATTGGAGACAGACAGCGCAACCGTAGACCTCCCATGCACGTGCGTCGTCGCAGATCCAGACGAAGCATCTCTCCGTGTACTCCTACTCTCAGCTATCATGCATTGACAAAGTAAATCTAGCCAAGTACAATCAATTGATCCGATATCGAGATCGATAACGTCCAGCGTGCTCCACAACTACCAAATCAAATCGAATCACAGCCGGTGGAACCTGGAAACAGATTGGCTTGTGTCAATGCTTAAACCAGCACCTTTCTCATCTGCCAAACTTTTGCGGGTAATAACGTCACCGGGCATTTGCCGTGTTGCTCGACATGGTCAAATGCACAGCGGTAGCAAAAGACGTAACCAGATGGCAATGCAGTAGCGTTGTTGATGGTGTTTTGACACAACGGACAATGCCCAAACATCGTGCTATCCACGGGTATTCCGGAAGGGTGCGGTGGGAGTATCCGAGGAGGTGGGACTGCCAAACCGAGGGGGGATATCGACAAGGAACGTGCCGGGGACCCTGGAGAATACCACCACTCCAAAAACTTGATGAAAAAGATGGCCGTCGGCAAGAGAAGCCTCAGAGAGTCCAGTATCAATTGCGGCGTATTCATAAGAAGCTGGTAGAGCTGTGTCATGACCCCTCGCCGGACGTGAGGGGCAGCACCCTGCACATTACTAGTCACAACCTGCCAGCAGGAAATTAGCGTTGGGGTAAGGTGGGATATGCCGCGGATGTCACTCACCAAGTCGTCCGCACTCAACCGACGTAAGTCAACACCCATCCACGCTAACCATGGACGGTAGAAGGGAGTGCGTTCAAAGAGATACGCCACGTTACAGGCAAGCAACCACAACTCAAACGAAGTGTTTACCCACGGGAAAATCCTCTTGTAGGCTCGACGCCAACGCGCTGCTAGGGACTGTCATGCGTCGATGAGCATCATCATCTTTTAGCATAACAGTAGCATACGTCATCGGTAAGTGCTCGTATGTGACGACCGTCGCCAGCATCCTCTAATATGTCTGACGAAATGCCACCTCCTAGTTGTTCATAGTAGTCATGGGCTTTGGCTCTGAGATACGGAATGGCGACCTGTGTAGAGTCAACAAACGTGACATTGCACGAAATTAGTGAGCTAACCAAGAAGAACAGCGACTGCCACGTTTCCCTGGCCCTGAGCTTTTCTGCCGCAGGTGCCCCGCGAACAGCAGCGGTTGCCCTATCTGTAGATATCCAAGGGTGCCTCCGTCTCTTCAGGCCATAAAAGTTCTCCGCAAAGGACGCGTCTAAGATCGTTGAGGAATGATCTAATGCGAGGCCAGAGGACTCACTATGTTTGCGGAGAAAACGTCGCTCGACGAAAAACATGATAATTGCATAGAATTCCTCATGGCGATTCACGATTTGAACGAGATATCGCGGATATTGCTGCGCAAAGACCTGAATCATGGGGTTGAGATAAATAGCGGGGTGGGTCATGACGGAGTGGTGCTTACTGCCAAGACGTACTTGAGAGCTGGTTGGAGGAGGTCTCTGAGCTGCTCTTGGGCAATGAGCTCGAAGAGGGAGGGTTTGAGAGGATCACCGCCTATATCGTGAAGGAACTGCATCGGCACAGAGGAAAGAACGCATGTGTATCCCTATGTGATAAACACGTGACACCTCACGTGACCTCATATTGCAGGAGGGATGGATGTTGAAGGTGAAATCAGAGTCGACTACTATTACATATCAGTTTTTGCCTCGTTGCTGTATGGTCACTAAATTTAAAGGCCATGCTAGTCAATTATGAAACCATGTTGAGTTGTAACTTCAACAGCTTCTTGAAGTTGAGTTTTCGCCTTTCTTACTCCGCAGCCTCAGGCTTCAGGCTTGTGCCCAATGTTCTCGTCGATACACGCAATGATACCTTCTGACGCCGACATCGCTAACCAAACGCTCAAGGAAGAGAGCAACTACCGTTTTTCATCTTTCTCAGCCACCGACGCGGTCACACTTGGCCTCTCCGTCCGCAAGCGCTTCCGCGGGAGCTCTCGGCATATGAAAGGCAAAGGGATGGTGATCTCGATACAGACCATTGCTGGGCACACTCTCTTTGCATGCACTGCGGGGGACCTGGGTCACCATTCCGGGGAAGGTGATGTCAGTCTGGACAGCTGGGCATGTTTAGAAAGCATGATTTCGGTTGTCAAACGGACGAGCCACTCGAGCTACTACGTAGAGAAAGGCATGAGCGCTATGGGCAAGACGGCAAAGCAGATGGGGGTCGAGGGTGAATTCGCCATTCGCGGAGGAGGTCAGTGATAGTCTGCTCCAATACGACGTCCAAATCTCATTCACTTTGCCATTCAGCATTTCCAATATGGTTGGATGTGAGCATGACAGGTCCCGGTGCTTTCATGGTAACTCAATTCAGATCGACAGAACGCGCCGTGTTGCCCAATCGCCGTGGCAGCCTGTTACTCGGGCTCAAGTCAGGAAGACCATAGAGTGCGTCTTCCCTGGTGTAGTGATACACTTCACTCATTGAGGAGCTGGCCAGCTCATGTCGACAACCATTCGTGATTACTTGCACAAAAAGCAGGGTCAACCGGGGACAAGGCTTTCCATCGCTTCCTCAGTGCTGCAGACTGAAATGCCGGTCCCAACGCTGGCAAATCAAGAACACAGGGACAGCATGGCGGTAAGCTCGTATAGCCAGTCAGAGGTTCGGTACGTTCACCAAGAGAAGGGTTGGGGCGGAGAATTGGCATCGGAGCACATGCGGCCACACACACCATTCGAGGATGATGTATGAACCGTGTACAGTAGACGGAGACGCGAAGAATTACGGAGTAGGGACACGATATTAACTAGTCGACACACGGGAAGGCAAACGGAGAACAGGACAAGGTCACACCTGATCGGATGGAGCTTCTGCGTCTTGTTGGTACGGTGTACTTAGGACCCGGATGGCCTCTGCAAAATAGGTGAGAGGAAGCCAGGGTGGGAGAGAAGCAGCGCACCATGTCTAAGAAATATCTGTCGCTGGCCAGAGGGAGAAGACGGGTCCGCGTTTGGGTCAGGATCACGCAGTTCGTAGTTGGCCTCGACGTAAACTCTGGAGCCTTTGCTTAGTGTTTTGAGATAGCCATTCTGGGTGGGGTTGAAGGAGACGATGTGGTGCCAGGTGACACCGTTTTCCAAGCGAGCTGGAAGATGTGTCCGGGGTGAGAGCATGAGTAAATATATGGTGAAAACATACTGCCATCGGGATTCGGCGGTGGAGGGGGGAAGTTGGATGTTGCAATGGTGTATCTAGGGATGGGGTAAGGGGCGACAGTAGAGGAGAGAGAAAGACTGACGAGACGTATTCCTTATCGTTCTTGGTCGTACGGAGCTCTGGGTCTCTGCCTAGTCGACCGATGAGGACGAGCTTCGCAAGGTCATACGACCGGGAGGGGGTAGTAGAGAATGTCTGTTGGAGAGGTAAAGGGGAGAAACTCACGCCCAACGGCGAGCACGTACGCGATGTTGTAGGCGTGGAAATGCGAGTCTTGTAGTTGACCAGGCCATGATCTATAAGTTGGAGTGGGTGGTAGAAGTTGTTAAATAACCTGAACTTTTCGCGTGTTTGACCGTATTTGGAGTGCTCGATCGTTGCGCACCGACGATCATTAAGCGCTAGGCCTTGGTAGACATGTCACGACACAGACTCGTACGAAACATCGATATTCACGGTTCGTCCCATCTCTTTCTCAACCAGCATCTTTCTCTCCCAACATCACACCATCAGCCGAACTGGACGATGCTGCGTTCGACGATGACGCCGACGATATGACCGAAGAGCAACATGGTGGGTCTTCTCCTCGCCCGCCCTCGTTCCCTCATCCAGGTCCATACGCAGCTCAAATGGAGTCTGGAATTGAACACATCAGAGCTGTGGTTGGCGACGAGGCTTCTTCCGGCCTTGATGACGCCATCATCCGGGACACTCTTTGGCAATGCTACTTCGACATTGAGCAATCCATCGCTTGGCTATTCGGTCCGTCATTTACCCCCCATCCAATCCCTCTCTCACCTTTCCCAGAGGAACAGGAACGCAGAGCTACCGCAAGGGAGCGCAAAGGTAGGCCATCGTATCTCCTCTCCTCGTTAGCGTAGTTTTGCTTTTGCCACCTTTTCTTCATGATGTTACTCCTACCCGTTCTAAACCCAACTGGTGGTCCCGCTTCCGCCGGAAAGGAGACGAACAACAGCAAGGTGCATATCGCTGTCATCCCTGCGTCCCTCCGTACTCCTTCGTGGAAGCTATATTTACTGTGTTCACTCCCCCACTTCCCAGAGCCGCAAGATTCGACTGGTCCTGTGGGACACACTCCGGAAGACTTGGAACGTCCGCGCGTTCCCCTGATCGTCCTAGCACAACAAGGCCAATTTCAGAACGACTACTATCCTGCGCCTCAGCACCTGGATTATGATCAGGAAGTCGATCCCGATGATATGCCTCTGGGCTTGATGTCTCCCGATCGTCATTCGCGTCTCAGTACGATAACGGAGCTTACCGAGCGAACTGAGGCATCTCGCTACTGGCCATCCAGACAGCAGCTGGTAGCAATGAATAACCCCCGGGCGTTGTCCTCTAGCGAGACGACTTCGTCCTATGGGAATGTCATCGGCGAGTTTCGTCGCAGGCATTTCACTGCAACTCTACTCATGGTATTCCTAGACCACTCCTTGGACCCGCATCCAAACGACGGTTATCTATACCGGCCTGTTGATCCAAATAGGATACCTCCTTCCCCATCTCCTTCAGCTGTGCAACGGCTTTCGAGTTACGACTCCGCACCATCTCTTCGCACGTCGGCGGAGTCAGAGCTTCAATCCGGGCTACCAAAGTCTCCTCCACGCACGCCTAGTATATCAATGCCAGCAACGGACAACATTCCAGAAATTCCGGATTTCACATCCAGGTCCAGCGAGAAGCCGCCTCTGCCACCCCCAAAGGACCTACCACAATGTGTCCGACCTGGGAAACGCTCCAAGCTTGCGGAGCTGGCAAGCTCACGCGCCAGCACAATATCTAGTTCTCGGTCATCGGATTTGGAGACGACCTCTGTGCTCACGTATCCGGTTCTGCGTCCGTCTGCCGAATCTCGACTTTCGCTAGCTTCGCGTGCCACAGCTGTCAAACCAACCCTGTCAGAGGTTTCTGAGCAGTCCTTACCATCCTTACCATCAGTCAAGACACCTCGCACCCTTGGGAAGCCGACATCCACGGCTTCGATCAAGTCGTCGTCTTCTGTCAAGCCGCCATCTACTACAACGTCATCCATGTCTTCTCATGTGCGCAAGGCAATACAGACTGCCATGGATTTAGAAGCCCACGACCAGCAAGCGACGTCAGGGAAGCAGGCGGATGATTTGTCCGACGTCTCGGTCTCCACAGTCAAACCGGAGAGACACACCCTCTTGCATCGCTCACCCATCCCTACCGAACTGCATGTAGAATGCAGTGAGCCAGATGCGAAACCACGTCCTCAGTCCAAACTAGCAAAGCTTGCCCAGGCCAAGGCTACTTCTCATGCTCTTGTCCCACGTGCTCCTGTGTCTCCTCCAAAGGAGCTTCCCAAACCTCATACAGAGTACCTTACTCCCATAGCGAATGGGGCGACAGCAACGACTGCCATAACGACATCATACCAGTCTCTTCAGAGCCTCTCGAGCACACAGGCACTGGAAGCTCTCCCATTGGTTCAGATGCCTAACACAGAAGCCCGATCATCAAAGTTGGCATTAAAGGTGAAGAAAGCACAAGCTAAATCACCACCTCATTCAAGTGCCACCGATGACGAAGGCTCACTCCCGTCTCTATCCCCCTTTTTCATACCATGTCCTACCCATTCCCGTGCGTTACCCTCGGCCTTCGCTTCCTTGCTTCTCAATGATCCTCTAACGTCCTCCGAAGACAAGGACAAGGACAGTAAATCACCCAAGTACGGGAGAGAAGAGCTTAACCTTGTCGACATGTACCAGGCATCACTCTCTCGAAGCAAATCAACACTTGGCCACGACCTAGAGCAGCACAAGCGGGACCGGGTAAAGCCTCCCACTTCCCCAGACCTGAGCGTGCGGTCTACCTCCTTCGCATTTGACGTTCCGAGTCCTGACGATATCGTCTTCAACGCCCGCCGTGGAACCGCCTTGGCACAGCGGCAGCGATGCGCTGGTCCACAGAGGTTTACTTGAATTCCTGCTCCCTTTTAAAGTTTATCACACTCTATTTCATTCTGGTTTCACTGGCTGATATTGGTAGATGTACACTTAGATTGCTGTTGTTGTTTTTCTTAATGGAATGTTTTGTGCTGATTTTGTTTCCTATGTTCCTCACTCCAGCCGCAAAGGAACGCGACAAGGCGCAGAAAGCTGCTGCTCAAAAGAAGGCATCGCAGACACCATCTTCATCGGGTTATAACACCCCGACTTCCCGAGCAATGTCGCCCATTGGAACGCCCACAAAACCATCGAAGAAGGGGGGTGCCAGTTCACAGCAATCGAGGAAGTCAGGAGCGATCACTCCCGCCAGGACAAATAGCGGGGGATTAGATCATATGTTACTTGACCTTTCAGCGGCGAATTTACAACCTCGCGATGACGAGTCTCCTGGAGTGGGTGAGCCTGTCCCCAGGATAGCAATGGAGAGGGAGAAATTATTGGAAGAAGCAAGGAGAGAGCTTCTGGCGTCTGGTCAAGGTGCGAAGAAGGGAGTTAGCTTGGTGGTCATTGGTAAGTTGAGGGAGGTGGTCTGATGCTTGTGCATCTTATTGCTTTTCAAGGGCACGTTGATGCTGGCAAGTCAACACTGATGGGCCGACTGTTGTATGAACTTGGGCGTATCGATGAAAAGTCACGCCATGCGAACGAGAGGGAGAGCAACAGAGCCGGAAAGGGTAGCTTCAGCTGGGCTTGGGAGCTTGATGGGACAAAGGAAGAAAGAGAACGGTCTGTTGTCATCGATCGTCCGTACTTGTTGATTGAACGCTTGCTATAGGGGAATCACCATGGACATCGCGATGCAGTCCTTTTCGACGGCGCATCGGCAGCTAACGATCCTAGACGCCCCCGGGCACAAAGATTTCATTCCGAATATGATATCAGGGGCATCTCAAGCTGACTGCGCACTCCTTGTGGTCGATGCTGCGACAGGGGAATTTGAGGCAGGTTTCGAGCGCGGCGGACAGACTCGTGAGCATCTGGTCCTTGTACGAAGTCTCGGAGTGGCACAAGTGGTTGTTGCGGTGAACAAGCTGGATCAGGTTGGTTTTCACGGAAATAAAATGTGAATAGTGGACACCACTGATAACCACGACTCTAGGTCGGTTGGGAACGGGCTAGATATGAGGAAGTGTGCGAACATCTGAAGACATTCTTTGGTCAGTCGGGGTTTCAGTCTTCGAAAACAAGTTTCGTTCCAGTAGGCGCAATGCTCGGTGTGAACCTTGTGGGGCGGGATGCTCCTGAAGCGTCAGAACTATCCCGATGGTATCAAGGACCAACCCTGGTGGATCTACTAGGTACCCCCGATCAACCCTTGTTACATTTTGTTTCACCAAATATTTCCTAGATAAATTGGAACCCCCAGCGCGAGATATAGAATCGCCTCTGCGACTGCCAATCTCGAACGTCTTCAAAGGACAAAGTTCTGGTATTGGAGTGACTGGTCGGATATGTCGCGGCATTGTTCAAGTTGGGGAACGACTACGAGTTCTACCCGGAGACGAGACCGCCGTCGTCAAATGTAAGGATGATACTCATATCTCTGGATACTACGACGTTTTCTCATGCTGCTTCAGCAATCGATCTTGACGAAAGAAGTGTGTCCTGGGCCGCTGCGGGATCCAACGCAGTCCTCTACCTGACCAGCATCGATCCTATCCATCTCAACATCGGCAGTGTCCTCTGTCCGCCAAACGACCTCGTTCGCCTTGCGACTTGTTTCAGCGCGCGGATAATCGTTTTCGATATTCAACTTCCGATAACCAGTGGTGCTTCGGTATGTGCGCTCCGCCGTGCCACCGAGGAAGGTGTTCACAAGAAAGGACTTGTTAGGTTGAACTATTTCACCACTCCCGAGACGTCCCCGCAATGATCTCGAAGCTGATTGCCAACATTGATCGAGCCACCGGTTCTGTGACCAGAAAAAACCCTCGGTATGCGTAGCCTTTCCTTGGATATGTTGTGTCCTAGCTGAGCGTGACCATAGCGTCTTGACCAAGGGCACATCTGCTGAAATCGAGATCACTCTACGAGGCGATAGTCTTTCCGGTACCGGCGCCATTCCAAGACCCATTCCAATTGAACCGTTCGCTGTGAACAAGGACATGGGACGCATTCTGTTGAGACGGGGTGGCGAAACGATTGCTGCTGGTAGGTTCACTGCAGACCTCTCGCGCTCCCAGAGATGCTTAAACACAGCAGGAATCACTCTAGAAATTCGTTAATGAAACTCGCAACCGAGAAAATGAATTCTATGCCACGATATGTACACGGTCTACGTGTTTGTACCAGAAGTGCCCGAAAAGAATAACTTGGAGGTATGATAAGTTAAATCTAAGACGATAGTGTGCGTTATCCGACATAAGGGGGAGCATGACGAGTCGTTGCCAGGGCGTGGAGGTATCCAATAGCTGAGTCGATGAAATGAAATTGCCACCAGTGTGTTCGGAGGAAACGAGCAGGCTTAGTGCTTACTCTTCTCTTTTCTTTCCCGTTTGTCATTGTCCTTGTCAAACATATGTTTGATCTTCGCGAACAAGGACCGCCGCTTCTTATGAGTTAAGGTGCTCGAGACGGGAGTGGAGGAGGAAGACCCTTGGGTGATGGAAGGTGTCGTAGCCTGCTGGCGGTGACCCTGTGCCACAGCTTCGAGGTCCACTTCGGGTTGTTTTGCGGTGAGCCCTAAGGTCGCAGCGGGTGTCGGAGCAGAAGTGACGTCGATCCGATCAGTGAGTGCAGGAGTGTCTTGTGCACCCTGCGGGGAACAATTGGACTGGGGTGCTACGGACTCTAATGGCGTAGATGCAGCCTCGTTCGGAGTCTCAAGTACCGAAGAGGAGGCGGGGAGCTCTCCCTTTGTGGATTGAATCGGCACATAAGTTGAAGTTGCAAAGCTGTGCAAGTCATGTACCTCTCTATTTCCATTGACCGGTAGAAGCGATGCAGAACCGTTATCGTTAATAGGGAGTATGGAGACGCCAGATGAAGAGGGAGCCTGCTTGACCGGGGCAAGTTCTGCAGATATTTGCGAAGCAGGAGGGACAGTTCCCTCTGTAGCTGTTGCCGTGTCCTATGGTAGGAAATGGGTTGATTTTCAAATACGACAGTGGAACGGACCTCATACCGATTTGGACGCGCTCACAGGGGTGTCAGCGGAAGAAGCCAAGCCAAGACCCTCCACGGAGATCTGCGGGATTGGAAGTGGAAGCGACCCCCTGACCATGGCAGGCTCAGCTGGAGGAAGAAATTCTACGGCCGTCACCATAGCCTCGACGTCACTGCTCTGCACGCCCTCGGGGATGGATAAGCGCGCGGGTGGGTCGTGTGCAGCAGGGAACACAGCCTGAGGTTTTTCAGGCGTTTGAAGGACGTTGTTAGTGTTTCCGTGTCCGTCGTCCTCCTGAGGCCGATCGCCGCGGCATTGCCAGCGGCCATCGACGATGAACTTGTACTCGATCTTCCGCCCCCACGGAACTTTCACGGTACCGCAAAACCCGGTGTCGCCTTTAACCAAATGAATGGAAGATGACCACTACAGAGCCAAGGGGTGAGCAGAACGAAAGAATGAAAGAACGAAAAAAGGCATGAGGGACGGGAAGCTGACCTGGTCGAATGTACCGGTCACAATCACGTCTGTCGGGGACCGGGACGGCCTGAGCAGAAGCAATGAGGTGGCTGGGCATACGATATTGTCAACACACTGCTCACCAGATGAGTTCGAGGTCGTGAAGATCTGCAACGCCCATTGCCTTGACCAAGTTGGACGTCGCCGCAACCGAAGCTGAACCGACCACAGCAGGACTCCGCCAGCCTGAATTTATACTTGAATCCCTCCATTCCGTAATCACAACACGTGCCAGTGGGCTGCTCGTCTAACAACTTTTACTGGCAGACCAACACATGTAGAAAGCCTCAAGCGTACAACGTGTTCATCGCCACAATTACGAGACTACCACGCGTGCTACCTCCTTATCGTACTTCGAGAAACTTGCCCACTCCATGAGGGCGCCGCCGTCACACGCCAATTCCCCGCAAAACTGCCTTCCGACTCTTGCTTTTTCTTGCCCGCAGCGACTGTGAGCCTCGTTGATCTGGTGGTGTAAAGCCCAGGAAACACTTTGTAGATTCTTCCACTCCGTGCAAGTGCTCCTGGGAGCGACATTCTGTTTCAGATATGGCAGGTTCCTGAGTAACCGAGTTGAAGTAGGCGAGCGGCATGGGGGAATCGTACGCGGTGATACCGAGCTGTCCGCAGTAGTACTGAACAGCGGCATGGAATGCGGTTCTTCGTGCATTCCTCAGCCCCCAATCTCTGCGTTACAATGCGCGTGAGATACAAGTTGATCCGTGTCAGAGAGGGGTCCAGATTCCAATACTCACTGCCACGTCCTGAAAGAGAATAAATTTTAGATAGAACCGACACTCCCTAGGGATTCAGCATACGTACGAGTTGTGAGGGATACAAATGGTGATCTCTAGATGACGCTGAAATGAAATGCTCTGCAAAACGATCGATGTTGTCGGCTGAAACCATCGATTCTCTTCCGTTGCGAGCCATTCATTCAAGCGGGCCTCGAGCGCGTCCAGCTTTTCCAAGGGAGTGCGCCAAGCGACTTGCATCGTGAGCGACTCGACCATTTTCTGAAGTAATAATCAGTCGAGCACCGGGGTAGACAAAACAAACACATGCGTCACTCCGGCGAACATTCATTCTACAGACTCTTCTATCGGTGATACACGAAATAAATATATGAGGGGAGACTCACATAAACTTCGTGAAAAGCTGGCTGTTGGAGTAGTACGTCTCCGTGCCATCCGCTCGTACGAACACTGTCTAAAAGGTGGGATGAGGACACAAAGGACGAACAATGGGAGTCTAGCAGCATACTGCAAACAATCCCATCTTCTTCACGATCAAGTTATCAGCTACGAGGACGTAAGCCCGACATCGTTGATTGTTATTGGCAACACCT
Source organism: Neoboletus magnificus (assembly GCA_003316145.1). NCBI lineage: Eukaryota > Fungi > Basidiomycota > Agaricomycetes > Boletales > Boletaceae > Neoboletus > Neoboletus magnificus. The sequence continues at coordinate 68,572 of QFEI01006541.1, read as the reverse complement.
TACTGTCAATGAAACACCGATCACCCGTATCGAACGGACTGGGACGATGTCAGCAAGGGTGGGATCAAGTTAGATGGATGGACCCACTGTGTCACAAACAGGAATACTATGGCGTCGAACATGTTGCTGGCGGCGTTTTTGAAGACAAAACTTGCTGCAATTCCCAACGAATACACGCTCGTCAACGATTGATCGACGTTGACACCAAACACACTCAGCGAGATGAAAAATAATATGACAAAGGCGAACAACAGCAGTATCTGATCGAGTGTTTTGAGAGCTGCCCCAACATCACGCATACTCCGGGACAAGAATCGCCGTTCATTGTAAATGCGTAGGATGGCAGCCTTGAGCTCAGAACGTGAAATATCGCCGTTGTTGTCTTTATCAAAAACGCGAAAGGTTTCTTGGGCTTCTCCTGGAGTAGCAAACGCGGGCTGGAAGTCTGCTGATGTCAGATAGGTCCTGCGGCGGTCACGGAACGTCTTGTAAATGGCCCGGGCTAGGCGCTATGACAAGCAAGATTAGCCCCCATACCTTCACGTGAACGAAGTCCTGCTTTACCTTCGCTTCATGGGACGAGTTGACACTGGACCTCAACCCGCTCAGATGGTTGTCGCTACCCGTGATATTACGAGCATCATGCAATACCGCCGACTTGATCACTCGGGCAGCTTGAATGGCTGCATTGTACTCTTCTTGTTGGTGCCGATCGACAGCACGCTTGCGTGAGGGTGGGTATTCGTGGAACGTATTATGTTTTTCGTGAGATGGATTGAACACCGGATGGTTAGGTGTCCTTGAATCTTCAAACTCAGGCGACTCTAGAGCAATATCATGAGGCTGGATAGATGCCCTTGAGCCCGTTGGTCTCTGCTTCCCTTTGCCTTTGTCGTCCTCGTCCTCGGCATCATTACCAGCATCGTAACCCTGGGAAATACCGTCACCGCATTGATGGTGATTGATGTTTTTTTCGCCGAAGGGGTGAATGAAACCAAGGCTGAAAACGCCATGCCCATTGGTAAACCGGTGCCGAGTTCGAGGCTTATACTCGCGAAGCTTTTCAATGACGCGCAGACCGCACTTGACTTCGTCGAGGCGCTCCTTATAAGCGGTTCGATGAAATGCGAAAGCTGCCAGGTGAGATGAACTTGACTCGGAAATGTTGGAGAACTCTTTTCCATACCGATAGCATGAGACATCATCTTTTGAGAGCATACCACAAGTGTTAAAAAGAAAAGAAACTCGATAGTTTGAGCGACCTGTGGAGTTATTCAGCCTCCTTCGTATCCAGGAAACTTTGCCGGAACACTCACGCGATCAGTGTATGGAGCAAAACTGGTTCCATTAGCACCGCTGTTATACAGCTTGAATATATTTTGGAACAAAATGATCCAACTGAGCCAGGCGCTAGCGGCATACAACACAGGCTTGAATATATCCTTGACAGAATCATACAATTCGATGTGGGACTTGACCTCCTCGGAAACATGACCCCATGAAATGGATATCAAAACGCGTGTTACGGAGGGTACAATGTCTACAATCATTGCAAGGCCCCAAGATATGACGACATTGGCTGCTGCCCAAAAAAGCCACGCCTCGGTGTTTTGGTCGACATATTGTCGGTAGCTGGTGGGGTGTGGTTTGTACCAAAAGAAGTGGATGAGCAGGGCAGGAGTCACTAGGATACCGGCGAGGAAGGTCGAGCCGATCAAGGAGGAGAACAAGATGGTGAACAGGCTGCAAGTAGGATGTCTTCACTAACACGTATGCGCACACGAGAAACGCACGAACCGCCAAACCGTCCAGCGTCTCGCCCTGAGATTCACCCCCATTTGCTTCCCAAACTTGACTTCTTCGTCAGCCAGATCCTCGTCGCCGCTCCAGTCAGATTCGTCGTCGTCGTCGTCGTCATCGTCCGTACCTGCGAACGAAGGAGCGCGAGACTCGAGTCTTGAAGGAGTGTTGATATATTCTCCTGGGGGTGCTTGATCAAGCTCTTCGGGGTAGTGGACAGTCGGCCTCGCAGACCGCTTTTGAGAGATATCTGAGCTCTGGCTGTCCTGCCTGGCGTAATCCTTCACACGAGGCATTACTTAGGACTTGCGGAGTGAATGGAGCTGGCTTAACGGCGCTGTTTTGCTCGTTGCCAGGCAGCCAGGTGGTCGCAGGAGCGTTGAGTGGAGCCGTTACAACTCAACTTCCTACGGTTCACGCGCTTGCACCGAGGACAGCTGCCATCGAGTAGCTTCCAATGGCAATGACAAATGCAGTCCAGCTACATGATACGGTCTGCTCCACAAACCCCTTTTAATGCAGAAAGGCGGCGTAGTGTTGCAAACTTGATCTTATAGAACTACCCTCTTTCACGATGAGTGCAGAGCTCCCCGCCGACCCAAGACCGTCAAGAAGATCGAAAAGGCTGTAGCAAAGGAGGCCCAAGCTGACGAGAAGGACTATAGACATCCTTTGAAGGAACTCAGACGCACTGAAAAGTCGGAAGCGATGGCTTCAAGGGTGAGTTGATTTGGATTGTGCCAAGGCTCCTCTGTTGACTCGCCAGGACCGGCAGTAAAGCAGAGAAGCATCTGAAAATGATGGAGGATAAGGAACTCAGTGCGATCAGATCGCTCCAGAAAGCTACGCAAAAGCATGACCGGGCCGTGACGAATCTGCACACTGCACAGAGTGATGTTGGGGTGAGTCTCGGAGTATTCGGTTTTTCTCCATGAACAAACTGCGATGCCCTCTTGTAGATTCAAAAACAACACGCTGAGACCGATACTCTGAGAGTTCGTGCAGACGAGCTCTTCCAGGCCAAACAAGTCCGTGAGGTGTGCATCTTGTCATTTTCCCGTCAGTTTTATTCGTCGACTGACGAGATCACCACAAGCTGGCAAATCTCCCTTCTCCATCCGATCCCAATCGTACTGGGTCTCGCCTGTATTACAGTCATCTTATCATTGTTATTATTTATTTTATTAATACTATATGTGTTGATGACTAAGCGTCGGACCTGTTTTCCAATGGTCCCCGGGTTGAGCATGCAGCATTCGAGCTCACTGGTTCAAACGACGACAAAACATCGCTGATCGTCGACGGCGACATTGACAACATACACGATCACAAAATCGTTCTCCGTCGCTGCCATGAACAAAAACCCGTTTGTTCCTCAACCAACTTTTAATCCACCCCAGCCACCTCTTCCTCCTGGCCCTCCTCCAGCAGGACCACCCCCGGACTACTCTGCGTATTGGACTGCAGCTGCTGCCCAGCACCAAGCTCAGCAACCCTCAACTGCAGCCGCAGCCGTCGCTTACAACCCACAATGGAGCACTCCGCAACCCCAGAGACCGCCTCCAGAACAAAGTGCATTGTACGCAAACTACGGCTATGGCGGTCAGAACATGCATTGGCAACAAAGGCAACAACAGCAGCCGCAACAACAGCCACAGCATTATCAGCCAGTACAACCGATGGCTCCACCCCCACCCCCACCTCAGCCCCAACCCCAACCCCAGTATAATCCTTACCAAGCCTCCGTCGGCTTTCAGGCATATGTACCGCAACCCCAACCCATCATATCGCAGCCGACGTACCCACAAGCACCCCAAACGATCGCTCCCCCTCAGCCCTATTTCCCTCAACAACAACCGCAGCAGCCACAACAACCCCGACATAATCACGGAATACACCACACTCCCCCTCAGCACCTTCCCCCCGCGAAACGACAAAGGTTCGATGGTCCCAGTGCAAATCATCACCACGGACATCAACGTCAGCATGGACCACCTTCTCAGCCACAGTTTCAACCTCCACCTACTCCCCAAAACCCCATGTACGCCCAGAACCAGAGTCAACAAGGTGCTAATCAAGTACCTCTTGGCGCAAACAACCGCGGAGGTATGGGCGGTCGTGGTGGTTCTATGAACACAGGTCGGGGAAGAGGAGGATCCATGGGCGGCAACCGGGGTGGACTGGGTGGCCAGCGTGGCGGTCGAGGCGGCACATTTATGAATGGTGGTGGCGGCCGTGGTGGTCAGCAAGGTTCTTTGCGAGGTCACGGTTCACGAGGTGGTTTTGGCAGCAAACAAGATTTCCATAACCGCAGAGGTGGGTCGTTCAATGCGGGACATCAGCAGCACCATCAGGGAAATATGGGCAATACCGGTTTCCGTGGGAGGGGACAGGGCCATTCTGCAGGCCGTGCTGGGCGACAGGATGGTTCAAGTACTCAATCGGGCAATCGCGATACATTGTCTGGAAGTTTTGCGAGTAGTGGTAAGAAGGACGAGAATCGCCGCACTCTCACAGATTTTAAGATTGTCGGGCTCGAGATGCCCGAACTCGGATGGACGTGGGGCATACTTCCTTCTGTGGTCAAGCGAGAGGGCAAAGAGGTGGCTACATCTCTCATTGACTCTTCACATGCTATTGTCAAGGAAGAATCGATACAGTCAAGTGATATCTCCAGCGGGGAACGGGCTGACGCCGCACACAGGAGCGAGCATACCGTTCCAGATGCATTAGCAACAGCTGATGTCAAGGCTGAGCCACCCGTTGGGGAGCAATCTTCACTCAGCTCTCCCCCGCCATCCCGCATCCGGATTTATTTCCACACACCCGTCTCACCGGATGATTCACATCCAATTCCGCACAATTCTTCTTACGCTTATGGGACCTCGCCCATGGATTCGCGCAAGGGCAAGCGCAAGAAGCTTGAGGATGATGATGGTGATGCAGAAGAGGGCCGAGGGCGGCCGCCCCCGCCTCGCGGATGCCAGATGAGCGATACTGCTAGTGTTGACATGGATGGAATGGGTCGAGGTAGTGCTGCACCGAGTGTAGCCGAGACTGTTAGTGAAGGTGATTGGCTCATGGCTGCTATCGCCGAGGACGATGGAGATACTCCTGACGTTGAGGTCAACGTCCATGGGGAGCACACTGGTGACGAGGATGACAACCAACTCCGTGTGAGTCGTGTCGAAGACCCTCACGTCGCAGTCAGTGAGGCGACCATACCGGGGCTTGGGGGCGAAATTATCAATGGTGAGTTTCCGACCGATCTCGAATATTGCTGTGATGGATGCTTCCGAATCTGGATGGAGGGTGTCCATCCGACCATCGGAGACTTCGCGCGGCTAACTTTTACCCTTGAAGGCACCCCTATTGATGAACGTGGAGCTGGTTCTGCCGGCAATGATTGTGCTGCTACTGCGATTCATAATACTGGGGACCATAATCGCGTGGCAACAGGCGATGACCCTGCTTCAGTCCCGTCCGACTCGATTGCCAAAGATTGCACATCTAGTCCACCACAAAGACAGCCTAATGTGGGCGTTGTCTCCACGTCTGCAGAGGCGGCAGAGCTCGTTGTCCCGCAGGCAACACAGCCTCTACACAATGAGCTCAGCACTGAGAATGGGAACGAGCCAGTGCTTGGTGGACGTTCATCTCTCATCGAACCGTCTCGTCTTGCTTCTCAATCTTCTTCATCTTTGAGTTCATCATTCGATGTTTCGTCTAGTCGGGCTTCTGCGCCCCCTCCCGCCACCGCCGCACAATCTGATATGTCTCAACTGGATGGGCAAGCTGCTAACTGTGCAGGGCTCCTTGATGCACAGGTTCCCATAGCTGAAGGTATGACCGACGTAGCGAGGACCGTCGCTGACCCAAAGCCGTTGCAATCTCATCCTTCGTATGCCTCTACCATTGTAGACGATAGCCCGGACAATGGGTTATTCTCGCAGGAGGAAGAAACACTGGCACATGTTGACGCATCAACTTTACACCATGCCCAACTCGACGAGAAAGTTGTTCATGATCCTGCTCATGACAATGATGAAGAACACCTTCCGGAGCCACCCGCTTCCCCAACATCAAATACCCTACTGTCAACATCGTCCGGCTCCACTTACGGCGAGTCATCACATCAACCAGTAACCACGTCACTTAAGAAGGGGAAGACCCCTTCTGCAAATCGCATCTCGATATCTTATGCCGCGGGCAGTAGACGATTGGTTGTGGATGCCGAAGTTGTTGAATATCTTCGCGTGTACAGAGCTGAAGGTCGGATAGAGGCGTATATGTCTCTCGACAGGGATGATGAAGAGAGCATGAAAGGTGTGCTGGTATGTATGGTTCCCACATCTGGTTCATGAAGGTGCCAACAACGTCTAGGTCGAAGGGCTTTCAGAGGCTACTAAATCGTACTTGCCTCTGTCAACCATGCCGGAACCTTGCAATGCCGATGAGACAATACCTTCGTTTTCAAAAGTCTCGCTTCCATCCAAAGTACACCTCATTGTTTATCTCGACACAGACCGACCTTTGTCGGAGCCCAAGTGGGTGAAGTCCGGGGATGTACAAGAGTGGCTGAAAAGTATGTTCGGGCGCATGTTTTGGGTTGCCGGTGAGGCCGCGGACGGTTGGGAGAAGAAGATTGAGGTTGCAGATCCTGATCCGGTATGCACGTTCCTCGTCGATTTTCACCCTTTTCCGATTCTTCCACAGGCCCCTACAATCTGGACTGTTCTTGAGGGTTGGGCGGTTAACTCGCCAGTGGGAGTCCAGACCGAGCGTCAGCGCTTCCTCAAGACGCATATGACCGAAGTTGATAATCTCTTGGAGATATTACTGAGGCTTGTCCGCGGAGAGCGCGCAACGCCCTTTTCTCAAACTGCACCCGCCATATCCGCGCCAAGCATTTCGGGTCCTCTTCTGGCCGCGTTCTCTCAATCATCAGCACATGGAGCACAGCAAACTCACGTCTCCCTCGCTGTGCTCGCGATGTTTTACATGACCGTCGAGTACGCACAAAAAGCATACGGCGAGAAGGGCAAAGTAGAAGCAGAAGAGAGGATCGGTGAAATCGTCAGATGCTTGCCGTCGCATTTGATATACAAAAGTTTGGATGGTATATTCAAGGAGTGGCGAGCTGAAAAGAAGGGCACGCGGTGAAACGGATAGACTATTATAATCTCTGTCGTCTGTATGTTTTTCTGCTAAATTATCCCGGCTCATGTTTGGTGTCGATCTCACGTGATGAGTGCAATCCGATGAGGACGCGTCACCTGTAAGAGAGCCTCGTCGATACACTCCTTCGCCCGCCATCATGGTCCGTTCGCAATCCAATTCTCTCATCTCGCGGCGTACTTACCAGGCACCCAGTTCAGAAACACATATGACTCCGATAATACTGTATTCTCTCCACAAGGTCGTCTCCATCAAGTCGAGTATGCGCTCGAAGCCGTCAAGCAAGGATCTGCAGCAGTCGGCTTGCGATCAAAGACACATGCCATACTGTTGGCGCTAAAGGTATGTATACTCGTTCCGTATTGCGAACACGCGCGCAGATGATTCCCGGCAGCGTTCTACGGGAGAATTGGCTTCGTACCAACAAAAAATGTTCCGAATAGACGACCACGTCGGTATTGCGATCGCAGGACTGACGTCAGACGCGCGTGTGCTGAGGTAGGTCGACTCGTGGTTTGTGCAACTGGTGTGCTAAATTCATAACAACACTCTAGTAATTTCATGCGGCAACAAGCTCTCAGTGAGCGCATGGTCTTCAATCGCCCGATGCCCGTAAACCGGCTGGTTTCTGCCATTGCCGACAGTGAGTCTGGATGGTGTCACTCTAAATCTCACCATCATCTCTTGCATGGCTAGAGGCACAGGTAAACACCCAAGAATACGGACGTCGGCCTTATGGTGTTGGCTTCCTTGTCATTGGACAAGACCAAACTGGACCCCACCTGTTTGAATTCTCACCTTCGGGAAACTCGTACGAGTACCTTGCCATGTCAATCGGTGCACGTTGCCAAAGTGCCAAGACATATCTGGAGAAGCATTATGAAAGCTTTGCTGATTGTTCGTTCCGTTGACCACCTAGCGCTATGGTTTATTTACCCTTTGTAAGGTACTCTGGAGGAGCTGACCAAGCATGGCCTGCACGCGCTCCGCGAGACGCTCCAACAGGATAAAGAACTCAACATCCACAACACTTCGATTGGCATCATTGGTCCAGCTGGTCTACATGAAAAGCCTGCTCCTCAGGGTAAATTCCGCATCGTTGAAGGGGATGCAGTGCAGCTTTACTTGGAAAGTATGGATGTGAAAGCGCCAGCGGATGGAACGGTTCCAGTGCCCCCTGCAGCACCTGCTGAAGATGTACAGATGTCAGGTTGAAGTTGTCGATATATAATGCCTCAGTGTGTAATACCACGCTTTCAATTGAGGGGCAAGAATCATAGGTTGTACACACAAGTTAGTGGGCAAAAAATACCATAAAGATAATTGAGTGTGGGTGGTATGTCTATGGCGAATCTAACGATATCGATCGTTTAGCTTCTACGACTAAGTTTCTTAGCTTCCGTCCCAGCACTCCGCCAAAGCTGAGCTGCCAAGCCAGGCCGGCGAAGCGCAACGAGTAGGTGCACCATCGCGCTCAGCAAGGCCACACTACCCGCCTGATGTGCAGTCGCGACAGGAACGGGTACGAGGTATAGCAAGGTACCCAGCCCTAACAGAACTTGGACATTCGCCATCGCAAAGGCAGCTATCATCGAGACCCGAGCGGACGGTGGCAGCAACGAGCGAACGGCACCCCGGCGACTCTGAGCGAAGAGGAGACAAGTGCTCAAGTATGTCGTGACTGCCTGGAACGGATGTCAGAATCGAGATGAAGGATGGGGATGGGGATGGGGAAACTTGCCAGGACGCGATGGTCAAATTGAACAGTGGTCGGGTTTTCAAAGACGTTCCTCCACCAGACGTCAGATCTATCCATATTCCTGGAATATGCAACAGAGAAAAGTTCGTCCAATGGGGGTACAATGCGACCTCCCATTAATGGGAATTCATTATACACCAGTCCCGCATCCAGTCCCGCTACGAAAGCACCTTTCGCATTCATGTGAGAGCTGGTACAGACATCGCACTCGCTACCACCTACCAGACAATGCCGTCAGGAATACCAGCGCCGTCAAAGCACGGGAATATCGGGTGAATCGCTTAACCACAGGATTGGAGAGTGTCTCGTGCCATGACATGGTTTTTGACCCGCTCCAGATGCCACTGTGTGCATACTTCCAATCCTTAATGGCTGCTAGACCCGTTCCGAACATTCCGGCATAAAGTAGGACGGCAGTGCCGAGGTGTGCTGCTAGACGGTATTGGGAGACGCGGGGTACTGCACCAGGAGTTTCCATGATTGAGTCCTCAAGACCAGATTTAACCATGTACCATCCAAGAACCCCTTGGAAACCAATCAACAGTGCCATACCAGTTAGCTTAGCGGGCATAGAAGTAGTAAGCTTCCTCCTGATCGCAAAATAGGACAGCGGAAGTACGAATGCAACACCAATGATGCGACCCAAGACACGGTGGCCCCATTCCATGTAAAAGATATTCTTGAATTCGTCCAACGAAATTGAATGGTTTATCCTGTTAGAATAATTTAGCTGAGTCTGGAGAAAGCCGCTGTTCGAGGAATACACTGACAGCTTGAATTCTGGCGTTGCCTTGTACCTTTCAAACTCGGCATTCCAGTCTTCGTCATTGAATGGGGGCACGATTCCTGTAACGGGCCGCCATTCTGTGATGCTGAGACCGGACTCTGTGAGACGTGTAACACCTCCGACCACGATAACGGCAAAGACTAATGTAGATGAGAAGAGGAGCCAGCGGCCGACTGCAGGTGGCGCCAATACAGGCAACTTGGAAGCCTCATCCGCTTCGGGTCGGGCGGCGCGAGTTGACAATAAGCGCGAATGGGGGAACCGTATAGTTCTAAGTCTTTTGATGTCCGGACAGCCAGTCCGGAATGGAGGTAGAGTATGACATAGACGAGGTGGCAGTCGCTGCTGAAAACACGTCCTCAAGATGCTGGTCGGGGACGGACTGATTCCACGAAAGCTGCGAAGTGCTGGTTGAAACACTGCGCGAAGGATGCACATGGGTGCCAGGAAAGCTTGCTAAAACCACACGCGACTTTCAGTACCGAACACGTGACAACAATTTAATCCAAGGCGAGGAAAAGAGCCGTCATACTGAACGACATGCTTTCATCATTGGCGAGACGACTCGCCGTGTCAAGGTCGGCCCCACCAGTCTTGCGATCGCTGACAACACCCCCTTCGCAGTACACCGACACCAAGGGCGCTATAGTTGCTAAGCTAACTGAACACTTCTCCCCGTCCGAGCTTGCGGTGCAAGACGTTTCTGGTCAGTGGCCTAACCAAACTCATGGATGGTCAGGCATGAATCAACCCGTGTAACCAGGAGGATGTGGCTCATTTTTTGCAATCAAGATCGCTAGCGACGCATTCAAGGGCCTATCGACAGTGAAGCAACACAAGCTCGTTACTGAGGCTTTGAAGCGGGAAATCCAGGGACTCCATGGGCTACAGGTTAGTCCCTGGGGGAATGAAATCGATAAATGTTGATCGTTCGACAATAGATCAAGACAATAATCCCTCCGTAGCCCGGCGACGGAAAAAAACTTGGACTCTTACTACTTGATGCCACATCTAGGGTCTCCATATAGAGAATAGACTGAATGAAACGAGACTAATTTCAAGGCGTGCAGCCCGAAGGAGCGAATTCTCGCTCGTCTCGGGGAATTGTCGGCGCCATACCCACCATAGACTCATGCTTCTCCTCGTAGCTTCGGGGAACTGGATGGTCCATCTGTATATTATCTCCCGCAGCTATCACCAAGAGCATCCTCGGATTTTCGTGGTTTTCTACGCAGCATTAAAAGCGAAATAGCTTCCCGACCATATCTCTCGCGGTTCGGGTCATCCTCAACCTGCGTGAGTTTGAGGTACACTGCCTAATAGAGCAACCTGTAGTCCATACCTCTTTCCAACCGAACTCTTTCTTGAGCAGCGTAAAGAATCGCTTATCCGCCTGTCGACAATGAGTAGTTGTACAGCACCTCTCCAAGGACGGTGATACCTTTCGCCTCTTTTTGCAGCAGAACAGTATTTCCGTTCGCTCCGTCGCCAGCTCAGAGAGCGTCTCTACCAGGAGCGGAAATGCCGGTTCAAAGTAAACGCAATCCGCGGCTAGAATTAAATCTGGTCGGGGTATCTCCAGAGGCGGCGCCTCCCCCCTAGTATCCCACAGTCAGCATACCTGTGATGTCATCCTGGCAAAGGCTGACTTTGCTCACCAATTTAATTCCGACACTAGGACAGATGACTCTAGCTGATTCAATTTCACGTTTGCCCGCATAATATCTAGCAGTGGTCTATGTCATCTGTGAGTCATGCGTTATAAACCACAAAATCGTTGGGGAGTGCTGACTGACGCTTGATCGGTAATCCAAACATTGGCCCCGAGTTTCCCGGCGACCAGTCCAACCAAGCCAGTCCCACTGCCTAGTTCCAAGATCATTCTTCCTGTGCAATACTCCTTACTGCGAAGGGCCAAATAACTCGCGAGGACCTGCGATTGGTTTATCCTTCCTACTGCGATAAAACAGAGTGAGCTAAGAATAGATATGCGAACCTCCCCAGCAGGCCAAGCGATCCCCCCGCAACCGGGGCTTGCGTCCACCTTAAGCATGACGTGTATGGGAGTGGAGCACCCACGATCGGGGAATGACAGCTGGATGAGTTCATTGCGTGTTGATCGTGGTTGAACGGGAACAATGCTCTGTGAATTGTCATCCTCTCCAAGACATTCGTCACCTCTGAGATGTCGAAGGGGGTCAAGTGCATCGAGGGCCTCGTCCAAGACAACGTCGTTGGAGAGAACTGATGGACCGAAATCTGCCTGGGAGCGGTCCATCGGAACAATCATGACGTGGAAAAAACGGGTGATTTAGCTTGTCAGAACGTAAGTGTAGAAACTGCGACAGATCAATCACGCCTGGGACAGTACTTACTTGAGCGAAGCTCCCTACGACTTCGCCTGCTTTTCAGATATGGGACAAACTTTTGATTGTAATCGAACACCTCGACCTGTCCGGGGCTGGATACCCGAGGAAGCCCGCGATCAAGAGTCGTGTGTGATTTTCTGCTTTTTTTGCCAACCCGCGGATCTGTCAGTGGGGGCACCTCGAGTTCTATGATATCTGGGGTGTTATCAGATCCACGGCTGACTTACGTTAACTCGTTGAATCTTGTCTCGAAATCACCATGGCGACATGATTTTGCGAGCCCATATATTTAGTAGAAACCGACGCTACTGCGCCGTCGATTGTACAACCGTCTTCAAGTTGGCCTCCCAGGTCTCTCAGTGTCCGAGGGCTAGTTGAGTCACGGACACTGCTGGTCGGTCCGAGTCATTATGATGAATACCGCGGGGCCGAATGTGACTCCATTGGGCGGGGTCGATGCTTCTGCCCGACCATCGTCTACAGCATGTACCCAACATGCTCAGAATCTCGAAATATACCTACTTGTTCAATATTCGAACCTTCATCGTGCGGAGATACGTCGCAAAACCAATGATTCAAACCAAGCACCGCCAGATCACACGTACAAGCCACCTAACAGGGTCCAGCCAATTAGATAACAGTTGAGTAAAGATGGTTCATCAACGATCAGATGTGCACTGACAAGCAGTGTCGAGGAACAGTGCCATCGTCTCAAATTTGTCCAGTCCGGGAACTAAATGCATTTGGTTCCCCAGGGCGTTCCCTTTTATTCGCCAGGATGCGTCCTTCTCGCGCACCTAGTCCATCAGCGCTCCCACCACGCCTCTCGCAGACTCATACAGCGCCCCCCCACACTCGCCTTGGCTAGTCTTTTGTCTCCATTGAATGCTCGAGAGGCTCACTCGAAATGGATGGTTCTCAACCCCTCTCGATTCTTACCCGTAGAAAAACATACCGAGTGAGGGGACCTCGTCCCTGTAGCTGGATATCGGACTCATCCATGAATGAGCACCGGGATATCTGGCCTTGGCCCATCGCAAGGCCAAACTTGTCTCGAGGGTCCACCCTACGCTCAACTGCCTCGACTGCATCATCGGATTCTAGCATCTCGTCCTCATCCTCTTCCCCCACGCAGACACCCAACACGCTCGTCGGGTACAATGAGAAGCCATACTGCCGTCACGTACGCAGACGGAAACCTGCGGGACCTCGTGCCCCTCGCAATAGCTCGTGCTTTGACATGCGACCGGCGCTTTTGATAAACACGTCACTGCCTGTAATTCCACAGCGAGAAATGTCGCCGACTACGCCGGTTCAAAGCACCGTTATACCCCAGTCCCCACATGTTCCTCCGCTCCCCATCAACTCCCCAACCAACTTCCTGTTAGATTGGGATATTATATTCGAAATATTGGGATGCTCAGAAGGATTTCCGGACGGTACGTGAAGCAGGTAAGGAGATGCGCTGGCATAACGCTGAGACGCTCGCTCATTTTGTTCCCTGACAGATTGTTAACCGGTCCTGGACCGCAGCGCCGATTAATTTATACCCCGTGGGTCATATACCATCTCCTTAAGTTGTATCACAGGCATTCGTGTATCGTTGTCAAGGACACTAGAGTTGTGCTGTCTCCTTTCTTTTCTTTTCCTTTCTCCTTCTCCCTAGCTCGAATGAAATTTACGCAATCCCCGACGATGACCTCTACACACTCTTTCGGTGTTTCTAATACATTCTCTGTTTTTGAACAAATTAATCAGGATATACTATGCATTGTATTTGATCGAGACCATGGACCACAGTAGACACTGCGACAAATAAAATCTCCTTACTCCTTAGTGAAAGCAACCACCAGCTGCGCCACGAAGGGATAAGCATATTCCTATCGCATCGTCGACACCGACAACAGGTATACGTGCTTGGTGGTGTGCACGCTCCGGACTCATCTACTCCACCTCCTTCACATTCCTTCCAATAAATACTCATACGTCATCACTCATTCGCGCTCTGTTTTGTACGTCTAGTGTTGCCGCCCCACCCAAGGTCCTTTCCGGGGAGGAACCACATGTTATAACCGCCGAGAATAGGTCTCTTCCGTCCGACTAATTACCATTGAGATAAACAGATGGTACTACCAGACGCCAAGACGCGGGGAAATACCACACGGAAAGATGTTCCGCGATCGGATCGTGGTCCTCGCGTCCGATTGTTTCATACGTGACTTGAAAATATGGGGCTACATACACGGGCGGGTCTGCGAAAGCTGTGCCGACACAAACTGGAGGCCCAGACGTGTTCAACAGACGGTGGTACTTGTGACGAGAGCTGAGATCGAGACACGGGGCTCAACGAGGGAGATGTAGTGCCGTGATGCGGAGTAGGCCCTCGTACGACCGCAATCGCCAAGTTCCTGTGTCCGACTATGCCGTATCTGGCCGAGTCACGCCACATTGCGGCGGAATCCTACTTTCCGCGATATCTGTCTCGCAATTCTCCGAGACTGTGCCTCAGACAGCTGCGAGTCTATTTGGATAAGTGCCGGTGGAGCGGCTGGTTGTGTTTGTTTCTGCCAGTGCCAACCACGACCTTCTGGCGTCTTTTTTACATACCGAATCGATCTAATAATGGGAAAACCCACGTCGATTCATCTTCTGATGGTTAATTCTTTCCTTATCATGCTGGACCAGACATGACCGTTCATATGTCACGTGACGAGGTGGGATTTCTATGTGGACTCCCAGGCTCAGTACGGCGCCGCTACAACTCTCCACGGCCATCAGCGGCGGGACTGATATTGGAAGAAGACATTTTTGCAGCCAAAGACGTATGTGGAAGTTGACGGCACACGTGTTTGCCTCGAGGCGCAGTGCTGGATGGCTCCGATACCAACCACTCCTAACAGTGCCTTCTTTCGACTGATGCATTTCAAGCAAACGAAAAGTACGGAGCCCCCCTCTGGTATGACTAAATTGCTGGATATTCTCCACCACTGATCGGATGCCCAATCGACCACAGCGAGCGATTCTGCCCGAACGGCACTCCGCTTTCCCGTCCCAGGGCTCGCGCCCGTAATCCGCCCGCAGACTCACGGTTTCCCTGTGGGCCAGATCTCGAGCGCCCGGTGATCCACCAGGTTTCAAATTGCCCAAGTTAGATCAGCAATGTTGCGTCACTCCGCCTGCCAACTGTAGCAATTAGCCTTGACGTATCCTCGAGGCACGATCTGGCCTGCCGCAATGCCCGTGGTGATGTGGCCGTTTCGTATAAAGGATGCTCGCTGACCATGATTCCTCTTCCATCCCTGTCTGTCACTCCCCACAAGTATGTCATACTACGACCCCTACTACAGCACCCCCAGGTCTCGGCGACCATCCTTGAGCTATGCAGGAACTCCAGTCGGCTTCTCCCACGGCATTCCACTATCATCATCCTACGATCCAGTGCTCCACGTCAGTCGATACCCCTCCTCCTGTGCTTTCCACTGACCCGTTCCGACAGCCCTATTCACAACCAGCCTACACTACGTATACCCCCACCACAAGTGCGATCTTTTTCCTCCTGTTTAGATGCGTTCTCAATGCTACCAACATCCAGCTTACGATGACCTTGCCCTCCACGATGCATACTACCCACAACGTCGTAGGTCCGTCAGCGGCTATCCACCTCTAGTCCAACCTATGATGATCCCTCGGCCCCGTCGTTCGTCATCCGTATCGTACATTTCCTCCCCCAGTTTCGTCGACCCTCTCCACAGGGGGTTTGGACGCGTTATAAAGTTTAAGCGAAAGGGCGCTTTCCAGGCAGGCATCACGATTGGGGAAGCACAAGCAAACGTGCGACTGTCAGGATCGGATACGTATACATTCCAGGACCTCGGTGTGGACGCCAGAGGCAAGATCTATGTGAATCTCAGGGTAGGTCTCTCTGATGTGCAATGTGCTCTTGTCTCATCTATTTCTGTAGTGGCCCGGCTATCCCCCACTCAACTACGAGATTCCGGTTGATGGATACAGTGGATACGTCGATATCCAGTCCCTTGCCAGGCGGGTGGGCCGTGCTGTTTCACATTACCTTCAGGTTGTGTCCCCCATTAGGTCTTGGATCATTTCTGACCTCGTTTTCATCCGCAGGCCAATGTGATACCGATCCGTTGGGATCGAATTGAGATGCAATACCTGGAAGAAATGTCAATCGGAACGTGGCATCTAAAAATGAGCACATCATAGGGGAGGTCCTCTGGTTCCGCTTCCAGTTGCTTGTTTTGTTACTTATCATGTTACGCCCTACCCTAGTTTCACCGGACCATCTGATATGTCCAGTCTATCTTTTCGATGCATGCTGACTGCTGTAAACATAACGCTCAGTGTATCAATCCGTCATCTAATGTTATTGACGATTACCATGGACTTGCGGGGTGTTCGTAGAGAGCGCGCTCCCCCAATTCCCGTCATGAGAGTCTGAATCTCTCGGGCGTGTTCGGAGGTGATTGATGGGCGCATGACGGTCGTACCAGTTTGGCTTGCTGTGGAAGGAGCCGGCCACCCGCGTTCTGAAACGGTTTTAGGGGTGGGCTGCGCTCGACTTCTTTTTCGGTAGGACCCTTGATTTAGCGGCACCCCAGCGATAACGTTACCTGGCGCGTTTGTGGATGCGGGGAGTGAGTTACGTACATACGGGTCCGCAATTGCTCCACTGGGTAGAGGGTATCGCCATGCCGTCCCCGAGACCGGTTGTCTTAGGGAGTATCTTCAGTCTACGATTTGGATGTTTGGTGTTTGTTTTTCAGTTTGCTGTGTGCTCGATAAGAATGCTGTGTCCAGGCGTATGATGGTTTCACGCGATGAAACGGACGCCGCCCTCGTCGAAGACATACTTGCAAAGTATCATACGCTCAATCGCACGCCAACCGATGGGACCTACACCATCCTAGCAGCTCTCGCGCTAACTTGCTCTGATCCAGATCTCCCAGCACAGATCATTGCGCTGGCCACGGGATGCAAGTGTCTACCAAAGAATCGCTTATCGGAGCAGGGTGATGCTTTGCACGACTCGCACGCAGAAGTCCTCGCACGCCGTTCCGCGCTCCGCTGGTTTCTCGAAGAGATTGGACGATCCGTCGTCCGAGGCGGACAGTCTCGATGGCTCACCAGAGACCATGACGGGATGTTTGACCTCAAACATGGGGTTCGTGTGACCATGTATATATCAACCCCACCCTGTAAGAGCCTAGGCCTTTGCTCGCGTTCGAGGATAGTGACAATTGAATGTTTTCTCGCATTTGCCACCAAGGCGGCGACGCGTCCATGCGCTTCCTCGCGTCTTACCAAGACGAGGAGACAGCAAAACTCAAGGACTCTTCTGTTTTCGAGCCTCTGCCGAAAGGCATCGCCTCCAGGGGTCGGGACAATTACTCCCTGTTCGGAGTGTTGCGAACAAAGCCCGGTCGGGCTGATTCACCGCCGACGTCATGCATGTCTTGCAGTGATAAAATCGCGCGGTGGAACGTTCTCGGGATCCAAGGCTCCCTCGGATCTACGTTCCTTCACCCGATCTACATTTCCAAGATCATCATCGGAGAAGTGCCTCAACACCTTCGATGGGATGTGAGGACGGACTGCGAAAGAGCCTTTTGGGGACGCTTGTCGAACGTCTCAGGTAACCTGCCGCTTGGATTCTTGATGATGCGTTCACTGAAATTCGTCGACGGCATCAAGCCCTATCGCCTCCTTTCCACGTCCATCAGCCAGAAGTCGCTTTTACGCCAATTCCATTCAAATACTCCAAACTACTGGTCTCTCCTTCTGGAGCTGCCCGGTCATTCAACGAATGTAGCAACCCATTCAATGTCTGGTCTCAAACCTCGTACTAAGACGGCTTATCACAATTAGCGCTGTGCTGGACCGCGGATTCATCCGTTCCACACGAGATATTGATCAATGGCCTCAAACGAGGTGTTCCTCCAAAACACCGCTTCAAGACGATGTTTAGGTAGGTCTGGCATGTTACCCTGTTCTTTGCCTGTCCCATGCACACATTGAATAGACCGCGGCTCTCAAAGTCGTCCATGTTCAAGCTTTACTGTGATACCGTGCTACTCCTCCGCGGTGACGGGCAGAGTGCTGGGCGTCCACCGTATCCCACGAAAACGTGTACGTACTTTGAAGTGAAGCAAGGTATTTCACATTACCAGGCAGCCAAAGCATGCCTCCTAGGGGAAGGGTGCACTTTCGCAGGATGGATTACGAGTGGTGTACAATGGGAGAGCTTCACATCTACGCCCTTGGACATGGCACATGAATTATTTGTGGGGGAACAAGGTCAGGTAAAAGCAACGGGGATATAGAATTATATTCAACAATCTCGAGTCAAAGGTGATACATGATAGTATGACCAAGCGTCAAAATGTTAGCATAAAGGGTCATTAGAGGTCCCCAGTAATGTCGCTCTACATTTAGCAGCGGGCAGCCAGTGGAGGACTATTGATTTTTCCTGTCTTCTGAAACGTCGTTATCGTTTCCGATCGAGTCATCAACAGGAGGTAGTGCCTTGTTGTCTATGTAAGGTGTGTTGGTCAGTGATTCCGTGTCCGTCAGTGGAGGGCTAGAGCGCCCTGAGCGATTGTTATTTTCAGCGAGCTCCTTGCGCAACGCCTCCAATTCACGTTCAAATCTTTCGATCGAGTAGTCAGTATGCAAAGAAGACGGTGAGTGAGGGGGTGTACACACTTGCGACCAAAGACTTCGATGTAGAATCCTCCGCCATTCCATACACTTACGGCAAAGATCGCAATCAGAAAGGTGCCACTCCATCGAGGGCTGTCGTACAACAAGTACACCGCCGGCAACTCCGTCAGAATAGAATACGCTAAAATATACCGCATTAGCGTACGACCTACAGAAACAAAAGCAGCACTTGCCGAATTGGCCAGCCATGAAATATGCTTCGCGCTTTTCCGGATGAGCCCTATCGAGCGCACGCCCGATCGCACCACGCTTGTCGTTGAGAAGGTATGACAAGGATGTAGTCCTTTGCCCAGATTCGATCTTCATGCGACGATCCACGTACACAAACTACAAACATCGGAACTTGGCTCGTGTACAGCAACAAGTTGGGAATGTGTCTCACCTTCCAGTACAACAATTGCCAAATAAGATCTGCCAGTGAGAGTGAGGGACAATACGTCAGAAATCCAACATATTAACTTACAAATGGCACCGCTGATGAGTAGCGCGTGTCCAGGATTCAAGTAAGGTAACGCTGCCAGTGCAGGGAAGCGCTGTTCTGCCCCAGGATAGAAATGCCTAGACCAAGGTTACAGTCGATCTCTGAAATGCATTTGCTGATGACCCACCGTATTACAGTGAATGTGAACGGGGCATAGATGTGGATGAACAGCGAAGTTACTTTGTCAGAGTCATGGAACACAAGGCTATTTCTCCACGTGACAACTGCGCTTGCAAGCGGCCCATGCGAGAGGCAGTAGCATGCCATGAACAATGCCGTATTGGAAGGAAGGAACCAGATGTAAACGAAGTTGAGGATTGTAACGTAATAGCAGAGGTCGAAGAGAAAGTAATGCCAGGAACGCTTCTTGTAGGTATAAGCGCGGAGTGGGAGTAGATACAACCCCTGAAGAGTATACGAAACATGAACCCATCTAAAACGCATGTCAACGTCTTTAGCGGTTGGGTGTGGAGGAGTCCATACTCTGGGGACAACCCAAACAAAAGTGCTGACACCAATAGTGACATTACGCCAAAGAAGAATGAAACCTTTTCACGCGTTCGAACCACTTTCGCGGAATGCCATGATGTCACCAGCGATTGCATACGTGTGGAGACCTGCATACGCGAATGAGAATGGTTTGCGGATTACAGTGCTGGTAACTCGACAAGCACCTTTAGCTTGAAGTTTTTGATTTCACGGTCCAGGTTCTCCGCTAGCACATCCCCAGACTGTGCACGTTTCTTGAGCGCTTCCTCGGCCTTCGTCTTGAGCCTATCGCTATGTTTCTGGATTTTCCTCTGAAGCAGATCCAAGCGGGAATCAAAATATGTTTCCATAGTATCTGCGCGAGTGCGTTCATAGACATCCTAGCCAAAAGCCACACACCACATACCGAGCAGAGTAAATGCTCCAGCCCAATCCGAGATGTCATCGCGGAGAAAGCGTTCGAACGGTGTGGAGAAGTAGCCCATGCCAGAGGAAGCCTCTACTTTTGAGGGTGAGGGGGGCCGGGAAGCCATTATATACCACAGATTGTGCCGAGGACAATGGCAATGCTATGTGGGTTGTGGTGAAGCGCAGTGTCAAAGCACGTCTGCTTTGCCACGCACGCGTGAAAGCACACCCTGGCTTAGTCAGCAAGTGGGAGAATGATCCAACAGACAACCGTTATAGTCAATTTCAGAGAACCTTCTGACTATGGACCCAACGATGAATTATATTGGAGGGATATACACAAAGGTCTACACAAGGGAGAGGTCACCGAACTTCTCTTTGTAGCCTAAAGAAATGTCAGCGGTGTTCAACATACGCGTGTGCGTGGGTCTACCTGGCACGCTGAATTTGCCTTTCTTCACCATGGTGTCAACAGTTTCCGCCAACCGTGGGTGAGAATCTTCAAAGTCAGATATCTGCAAAATAGATTCTAAATACGATTCCATTGACGACGAATGAAACCTACAGTCAAGTCCTCAAATGGACGTGCTTCCTCGATGTTTGCGAGAGTAGCTTGGAGGTCTTTCAGCTCGACATCAATTGTTTGTGCGGTCTCTTTGGCCTTCTCGACCTAAAAAATATTGAGCGTCAAGTGACATACAGTTGGCGGAACCGTGACGACAGACCGCCTTAGCCTCAAACGTCTCAATAGCCTTGACATGTGCAGTGACGTCGTAAGTAACAGGCTTGAAGTCCTTCAATAGCTTCTCAGCCTCATCGATAATCGCTGTATTTCTTAGGACAGAGCGATAGTGAGCGAAGTCGATGGTAGTCGGTTGAGAGGCGTATTGGGCATGGATACGTTGAGCATCACCGTGCCGCTTTCGGAACGCCTGGAGAGCAGCAATTGTCTCTGTTAACAGTACGATGAGTGTCTGCAGAGCATATCCTATGAAGGTGTTTACCTTTCCCAAGTCCAAGTGTTGTGTACACCCGAGCAAAGTCCTGTTCACGCGGGATTTAACAGGACATTGGAGTGTATGTCTGTAAACTTACAACGGCGGCGACAGCTGCTTTGGAGGCCATGGCCTGATGAGAAAGGGTAAGTTGCGTGTAACAGAAAGCAATGGACCGCCCGTACAGATGCTCGGAATTGCGAGTCTTGGAGAAATGAGTAGGGAAGTGGTGCCGGGAACTGCCGATGTATCATGTTTATTTTGCCCCGAAAATAACTACCCTCAAGGCTCACTGCGCTGTTACCTGGCCTTCGCACTCCAGGAAACAGATGGTACCTGAAAACGTCTCGATGGCGCTCAATATGTAAACAAGGCCCGTTGTTCCAGGCCATGAAAGCTCGAACGAGTAACAAGAGTACATTGGATCCCAATTCATCGTGAGGTATGTATCATTCACTTAGAGTATGTGACTGTCTTCCCCAGGCTGTATACACACAGGCGCTGAACACCTGTAAATAGGCTGCCTTGTTGCGAGAGTCTATTTACAACCAGACTCATCTCGATAGCACTCATGATCAGATGACGCCACCACGTTATCACAAAAGTACCAGGCCTTATCTCGTTGCCATTAGTATGAATAATGCACCGAGACGCAACCTCCTTTCCCACTTAAGGCTTCCGCAAATTCTCGTTCTCCGAGCCCCTCATCGATGGTGTTGGAAAGCTGGTTTAAGAAGCTGATATCCGTGGTTGGAATACACAGCATCTGGAAAGACGCTGCTCCTCCTGGCTCCAATGACGTACCTGTGTCAATGTCTCGCGCACTGCTCCACACCGTACTCCACGGCCTTACACTATTGGTTGTTCTGGGGCTTTTAAAGTGGACATGGGCCAAAGCAGGTTCCAAGCCTAGTGACACCACCCTCGTCAAGTTGGTTGCCACTACGGGCGAAACCGAGAATAAAAATCGTGAGCACGGGGGTCAGTCGAGTTATCCTCACATTAGAATGAATACTCACCTGCTGCTTCGATTCAGAGTGGACTCCGCAACGCTTCGACTATCCAGAGGTCACCCCTTGTGCATTCGAGCTCAAGAATGTGAAGCCTGTTCCATATCGTCCATTTCGGTGGGGTGAATATCAGTGAGTTACCTATCTTCCTTGTGCAATTTGTGCATGGTTGGAGGTGAAGCAGTCTAATCATGGCCTGACAGTGTGACGATGGGTATTCGTACCATGCCTTGGAGTGAATGGATTGAACTCGACTCCACCTACTCGGTCTATCAACGTGTCCGCAGTTTCAGACTTCGAACCCGCGGGAGGAATGTCGTACGGGTCTTGCCTTTACGTGAAGATGGCATCGTTCAGGTGGCGGGAGGAGCCGAGGCCGGTACGCAATACCCATCTTCGGATCGAGTAGGACACCTGGTTGACCTCCATATAGCAAAGGAATTGGTGTATGAGCTCGCAGAATATCTTTCTCGACGGTATCCGACGACCTTCCGTGTTACTCGGATCTCTCCTTCGTCTTCCTCTGTTCCTTCCATCGGCGGAGTTCCGCTTTCGTGGGATGGAAACCCGCCAATTTGCACCGTTGAGGTCGACGAGACTGGTACCAAATTTGACCTGAGCATACTGGACGCGCTTCAGGGTGTGGAAATGGGGGAAGAAGCTATGAAGATTATCACTGGGTTGTAAGCCCCACCTCCTGCATGTATCATAACGTGTTGGTGAAGACAGTGACAGGGTCCAAGAAGACATTGCGATCATGATGGAAGGTGATCTCCTTCCGCGTGGTACTCCTGTTTTGTCGCGGTGCTTGCTGACTCCAGCGCGGCGCAGGATCGGATGGGAAATATTATTTCCAAGCTGGATCCATATGCACCCCAGGCTAGTGGGTGAAACGCGCACTTGAGTAGGCATCACTGATACTGTTCTTGGTAACGTGTATAGGGTTCTGGCGCATGGACGACAAAATTGGCATGTCGCTCGATGAGATCCATATGTCAGGGAATGTGCCCAAGTGTGAGTGCCTTTATGGTGGTATATAAAGTTCTATGTGGCTCATTCGCTTACCCGTTATCTCAGTCAGGGAGAAACTGGATATGAGCATGGAGCGGTTCCTTAGACGCATGCCTCTCGATAAGCCGGTGATACGGAACAATTATTTTATACAGGTCGTCAAGCCCAGGGAAACGGCGCGGGCCGCAGTGGGGCGACCAAGCTCTGATACGGGAGAGGAGACGGCATCGGACGTTGATCCGGAGGAGTTAGGGTGGTCGGAGTCGACAAACGGACGCGAGGATGATTTTGTCCATGGGCATGGACACAGCGCCGAGCCAGCGAGGTACCTCGAACCGGCTACACTCCGCCTTCGCAGCGAGCGACAGATGTTGCGGCGACTCCCACGGACAGGGGCAATCGTTTTCGGGATACGTACGTATCTATTCAAAGTGGAGGAGCTCACACGGGAACGCGGGGTGGCCGGGCGACTGGCGAGTGCGATTCGAAGTTGGCCAGATGACGTTGCGGTTTATAAAGGGCGTAAGATGTATCAGGACGTTTTACTGAGATACCTGGATGAGTGTGCGGAGAGGGAAGGCGTTATGGGGCCAGAGAAGGGGATGGATCCGTATCCGTATTAGGTTAGCTGGGAATGGGGTGGTCGTGAGGCGTGGTGGTAGGGTCGATGGGACATGAATTGTATGTATGTTACATATAAGATAAGGAGCGTAGACAGAGGGTGCGGGGTGCGGGGGGGGTCCTGGACGGGGATTGCCACGGGGAAGGGACGGCCGGGGGTATGACGTGCATCAGATCAATATCGGATCTGCGATAGGAAAAGAGGAGCACATTTGCGCCCATTTGAACTCCGCTTGAAGTCGAATATAACACGACTACGTCAGACGTCGTCATTTCTTCTCGCCACCCTCCACTCGGAAAACAAGCGATTGCGCACGGGCCAGCGAAGACGAGCACGATAGTAGTGTGCACACAAACCTGGAGAGAAGAAAAACTTGACTGAAACGCAAGTATCTGCGATCCCGACCGAGTCTCGCCTGAACTGAATGTGTGTCGGACAGCAGGCTGTGTCGTCAGCAGAGTGTGCGTCACTCTGCACACTGTCGTCATAACCATTCCTTGTTCCGCCCCGTCCCACTACGTCGTTCTATCGTCATCGTCGGCTTGACATGGCTTCCACTCCGCCCAAGAACGGCGAGTCCCCCTCGGCCGCCTCTGCCGAGCAGCAGCATATACTTCGGCACTCCCAACGGCAGACCCGCTCTGACTTTGATTTGGAGCCCAACCCGTTCGAGCAGTCCTTCTCGCGCCCCTCACACATTCGGCACACCTCTGCATCCCGCCGAGACTCGGCCAGCCCGGCCTCCAACCACTCCTCCCGCACCTCCCAGCCCGACAGACCCCCCTCGGCATCTTCCATCTCGCACCCCAAGAACGATGCCGGCCACTCCTCCCCCCGCACCGTCCTCCCCCCGGTCGCCGCGATTGCCTGCCCCTCAGATCAAAGCTACAATTGGCAGTTTTCCACCTCTCTCACCAACTCCCTCCGCTCCGGCCCGCTCTCTCCCGCCATGCTCGCCGGTCCCCAGCAGGGCTCCGACACTGCTCCCCACCCTTTCGACCCCGCCTCGTTTCGTACCGGTCTGACCCCCAGAACAGGCTTGACTCCTCGCACTGGACTCACTCCGGGCACTGGTTTAACCCCCCTTGTCGGTGGGCCTGTGTCCTTCCCCCCTCCCTCCCCAAACACCGCTGCGTTCCTTGCCCTGATGAACAACAGCAGTTCTAACTCTGCGAACGCCACCATCACTCCAAACACCCTCTCGGCGATAAACGGTGTACTTGGCAACTCCTCTAATCAGTACACAGCCGCTACACATTCTCCTGCAACGAGCTCTCATCTCTCTACTTCAGTCACGGCGAATCAGGATAATGATGCCACTTACATCAGCGCCAACAACGCAGCGAGCACTGCCGCAAATGGCTTGTATTTGCTATCCCAAGCCCACCAGGAACTCACGAAACGTGAGGAAGCTCAGGCACGTGCCAACGGCGTAACAGCCGTGCCTGCAAATGGCCGTAGAGGGACGAAACGCAAGTCTTACGACACGGCCAGCCCTCCACCCACTTCACGGGCCACAGTCCTCCAGACCGCTCCGACCAAACGTACCCGGGCGAACACCGCCAATAGCGCCAGCACTGGCAGAGATCGAGACTCGGGAGAGGAAGAAGAGGAGGAAGAGGAGGAAGAGGACGAGGACGACATTGTACAACCACACCACCATCACCTTCACTCCCAAACTGGTGCCAAGGTTAAGCAACAGAAAAGGCCAGAGACCGAGGAGGAGAAACGCAAAAACTTTTTAGAACGCAACAGACAAGGTCCGAGCTCTCAAACGTCTGCTCACTGTGTAGTGTTCTGATATTCACCCAGCTGCATTAAAATGTCGTCAACGGAAGAAAGCGTGGCTAGCTTCTCTCCAGGCCAAGGTCGAGTATCTCACCACAGAAAACGAGCGGCTCACATCCGCGCTTGTATCTTCGCGAGAGGAAATTTCGCGACTCTCAGCACTCGTTGGCAACACTGTTATCGGGCCAGGAGGCCCAACGGTAGGTCCTGGCGTCGTACCAGCCAACGCAGTGAACGGGGTTGTGTCCAACGGACAGGCTGTCAGCATTAGCATGAACATGGCTTCCAAAGGCGGTGCTGGCGGCGCGGCTACCGCACGAGCGTCTTATGGGTACTGAATCGCTCTCGGCAATCCGTCGAGTTGCCTTCATGCTCGTCGCATGCCGGTGAGCTGCCTGCGTATGGATGAACCGCTGATATTAACTGATGCGCCTAGGAACCTTATGTTACACTCACCAGCTGAGATGTCTATACACGAAAAACGTTATGTTCGTGCTGGCTCCACTCATGCTTTAATTTCACCCTCGATCGCTACCACGCGTAATCGCCTCCGCCACATGCAGCCTTGCATTGTCACTTGCGCTCTGCATGCAGCGTCGAAACCTTGCCCACCACGACTCGATCCATGCAGTCTGACCCCATATATAGATACGGAGGACGACGCTTGCGTGTGACCATATGTTCACCTTTCGTTTTCCCCATTGCCATGCTGTTCGTTCGCATGCCCTTGGACCTTACACGAAGTTTGACACATGAGAAAGACGTGTACACCCTGTACGATACGATCAGCAGTATAATATCCATACATCTACGCTCTGGAGTAACTTTTCGTGTTTCATACGTAGGTTTCATCGCGATGCTTGTTTCAAGAAATGATGTAAACTCTGACGATGTTGACATTGATGATCAGCCCGCATGATCCCGCATGATGAAACGGCTGGAAACACGGAAACAACGTGGCATGACACACGTTCTTGTGACGTACCCCGAAGGTTTCCGCGCACTCTCCCAAGCGTGCAGGTTCTAATCGCGAACCGCTCCGGGCTTGGGATCTCGAGATGAGGCACTTTATATATCCTCTTTGGCTGCCTCAACGCCGATAACGACAAGATGTCTAAATACCCGCCATATACGATTATTCAATACACCACGCGGTATCTAATACAAACCGAGCAAGACAAAACGAATACACGGTTGTGGGATGTGGGGGATGCTATGACGTACATATATACATTTCAGCCTGGCACGCTTTCTTTGTTCTTCGATCTTCTGCATGACATCACGACAACGAGGTGAGGTAGGCGTAGTTTTCTACGGATCGGATCTGGGGTGGTCCGTTCGCTCGGTCGTGACTGTACGCGTCGAGTACCTGTTTGGCCGCGCGCTGCTTGTACGCAACCAGCGCACACAATGCGGCTATAGGGGAATAATCGTCATGATCCGCCTAGAGTTTGAGAGTACCGCTGAGACGCCCGGCTTACCTCCAGCGCCACTACCATCTTTTGCCAAGCCAATGTCTACACGGCTCTCGACCTCCGAGCCAACCAGCATGCGCAATGTTTCCCGCATTATAGACTCAAAGCGGGGATAGAACTCGACCAAACTGGATTGTACGATCAACCGACCTCAGTCGCGGTCAAGTCAGAGGGAGTTGAACGAACCTTCCATCAACGCCGACACCGATTCTCTTTCCCTCGTCCCGCAAGGAAGCGGCGGCCAATGCGTCGTTCCCGGCACAGCGGGCACGGCCGGTCTGCACTAAGATTGCAGCTACGGCACAAGCGCTCAGACACGCTGCCCGTGTGACCACGAGCCCGCAGATTTGCCGGACAGCATCCGCATCCGCTAGCGAGACCTCGGAGGCATCGGCGAAACCGAGACGTTGCACGATAACACCCCGTACGCGGTTCAATTTTTCCTCATCGTAAACTGCAATGCCGGTCTGACCCGAAGTGAATCTCCCGATGCCCTGCCATGCTTCCTCGATCTCACTCAACACTGCTGTGTCAAGCCCCCACTGCTTATTCAAGGTCGGGGTGCAATTTCCTCCGAAAAGCAGCGATCTTGGAGAAGCATCTACAAGGCTAAGAATGACGTTCCGTGCGACTTCTCCAAGATACATTCCCGAGATGAATTTCTCGAATGCCTGAAAGCGGGGATTGATGGATTCACGATCAAGCTTGTTATCATATGGTGTCGAGGGGAGGGCGGTCCGCTAGGGTATTGAACAGATGATGACGTGGACGAATTAGAACGGAGGGGAGGGACGTACCGTATTATTGAAACCTCCCCATTCGGTGTTGACGATCATATAGCCACCCTCTGCAGCAGCTGGCCCATTTCCAAGCTTGGTGATATTGGCCACGTCCTCCACGTACGCGCCGTTCGTCCCGGTACCAAAAATAGCACCAAGGATACAGCCACCCGACGTGTATGCCCGCGATAGGAGGGCGCCAACAGTCTGCAAACCCGCTATCTCAGTCAACATGTTCAAGCAAAGCACAAATTTAGAACGGATGGAAAACATGAGACAATGAATGTTGAATATGGGAATACTGACGTCGTTGACGAGCGCGACACATGTGACATGTATATGCTTCCTGTCAAAGGCATCCTGGAGGAGCTTGACGACGTCCTTTCCAATGGCATTTTTGGCCGAGAAACCTTTCGTCCAGGTCAGGAGCGTGCCAGAGTCGAGAGCGGTTTGTTCTACGGGGAAGGAGAATGTGAGGGCGAGGGGAAGGTGCGACGGATCGGAGTGGTCTCCAAGGACGGCGTCGTGAGATCCGTTGGGAGCGAGTGAGGGTGGGATAGGACTGGAAGGTGAGCCAGAGTCGGTGAGGAAAGTATCGACGGAGTCGGCGAGATAATCTTCAACTGGCTCGTCACAGGTTTCGGTAGAAGATGTCAGACGTCCGTACCAAAAAGGGTGGTTACCTCTCCTGTCTTTAGCGTCTCCGAGACCTTGTATTTCTGCTGACGGAGCGTGAACGTTTTATTGCCGTGCAAGGTTACCTCGCACACGCGGCTGTGTTGGTCATGCAGCAGGAGAGACTGAGAGTTTGAGTGTTGACCTACAGATTAGTGCCGCCCAAATCGAGGGCCAGAAAAGTGCTGATGGGCAGAATGAGCATTGCACGGGGGAAGTGAGCGGGACATACCCAGTTTCAGAACCATCTGGGACGGACTTGACGAACGTCGGACTGAGAGCTTTCAATGCAAGTTTCATCAGCGACGGTGATGAGTACCTACATCATCGCCATGGAGTGACCATAGCCAGCGAGTCCCTGTGCCGCCTCGCGTAAGAAGGTCTTTGTGAGGGTTAGGAGGGCGTCCTCCGATAAGGTGAACTGGGCGTGAATGGTGTTGAGAATGTCTTGTTGAGACTGGGAATACAAGGCAGATGTGTGTGCCATGGCGTCGTGGAGTTGTGTAGAGGGACCAGTTGAGATAAATATCTGCAAGTTGGAATACTTATAAGTTGTCTCGTAAGTTACAGTAAGTTCCGAGTGCAAGCGCGCGACTCGAATTCCGCCGCGTTCGACTCTACGCTCCGAAATCGCACGGGGACAGATTCGTGCTTTCCGAAACAATTTATTTCGTTAACTTCTGAAACCGGAAGGGGGGGAATCCCAGGTCACGTGCGAGTGTGAGTGTGGCGTGGCCAATAGGAGGCAGCACAGCTTTGTGGGTTTCTCCCAGCTACTCTCTTTTTGGTAACTTGTATCTTATCGTCCTTGCCGCTTGCTTCGCGCAGAAACAGCATGTCGCATTGTGTCGACCTCATTGGCGCGGAAACGACGCGTTCTCTGCAGAGAATAGTTGCCCGTAGCATAATAACGCTGCGGCAAATTAAACTTTTGTTACATAACTCCTCCATCCTGTAGAATTTTTAAACCGCTTTCCCCTGTGAATTAATTGTTAATTGAAAACTTACGCCTCGTGCGGGCTGTCCTCATTTCTTCCCCCGCTCTCCACCTTTGCTGTTTGAGTGAACAATGTCCCCTTCGCACTCTGGCAAGGGCAGAGAGTCGGGCACTGCGCGTGTCCTCGGCTCAGGTGCATCCGGTGAGGCGCTTTCAGGACCAGACGGACGTGCAACGGCTGACCGAGGTACACCTCTACGCAGGTGTTGCCGAGCTCTTGGTATTCCACCCAGTGGACACGGTTGCCAAGCGGCTTATGAGTAACAAGACCAAGGTGGTACCCCAGTCCTCCATGTCCTCCATTCCCCACCTTATTCCCCTCCCGTGGTCACCCAGGTCTCGTTCTCAGCACTCAACAGCATCATCTTCCGTGATTATGCCACGGCCCCCCTCGGTCGCAAGTTTTTTTCCCTGTTCCCTGGCCTTGGGTATGCAGCAGGGTACAAAATCGCCCAACGGATATACAAATTCGGTGGCCAGCCATGGTTCAACGACATCATCACGCGGAATTACAAGGAATATTTCACGAATTCGCTTGGCGAGCGGAATGGGAAGATGATGATACAGGCCTGCGCTGGAAGGTACGTCGTTGTGTCAGTTCGTGCCATTCTTTACCAGTACATGACGCCTTGTGAAACAGCTTGACAGGAATAGGCGAAGTGGTATGCCTTTGCGACTTGGGAGGTTGTATACGTTCTCACCTTGTTATTTCATCCGATGCTTAGGTCCTCCTCCCTCTTGATGCACTCAAAATCAAACGTCAAGTAAATCCGGAAGCGTTCCGCGGACGCGGTGTCCTCCGGATATTCTTGGAGGAGGGTACTACCCTCTACCGTGGCTGGGGTTGGACAATGGCTCGAAATGCACCCGGCTCGTTCGCGGTATCTTCTTGCCATTGCTCTACTTAGCTCGCCTCTTACACTTTGCTCTCTAGCTCTTCGGTGGATCGGCTCTTACGAAGGAGTACGCGCTTGGCGTAACAGATTATTCCAAGGCTACCTGGACTCAAAACTTTATCGCCTCGGTCGCGGGTGCTATCGCCTCCATCACGGTCGCTGCGCCGCTCGATACCGTCAAGACACGCATCCAGAATGCCAACTTTGAGCAGAAGGTGCCCGGGGTGACGGTCATAAGAGACCTGGTTCGCAACGAGGGTATATCAGCGTTCTTCAAGGGTTTGACACCAAAGGTACGTTAGCGCGCGTGCGGCATAATAACATTCCTTTGGCTGACCCGTAATATTTTCTTTCATCTGGTGGATTAGCTCCTCGTCGTTGGTCCGAAGCTGGTCTTCAGCTATACCCTCGCGCAGTCGTTGATACCTTTCTTTGGCAAGTATGTCTAGAGTGACCTGTGTGGGACCAACATAAGTTGTCGCCAGTCGGGATGCTTGTTTTAATGACAAACAGTTGCCAAGAATCCAATTAGTTCGCTACTTGGACGGGTTTCTTCATTAGAGTTTTAGTACTGCTGGATATTTATATTGCACGTCGAGTAATGCACCACTCAATTGATCTGCATCCTGAGACCCAAGAGCCCGACGCACGCAATTAGCCTGACACTAGAAAGCATGGCCATCGACGGTTTGATCATCCTCGACGCGTCAGGGTGCGTGTCTCGAGGTGGTACGACTTTTTACGGATCACTCAACACCACGCAGACGACCCGTCATCCAGTCTGGGTACACATCCTTCCCGCCAGCGTACCCATTGCTCCATATCGACACGCTAAACAACGAACTCTCCAAAGCTTCTCGCACCGACGGTGTGGACCCCGTCATCTATGTACCCCCGGGGATTGGGGACTTTTCGGGTGGAAGTGCATGCTGTCATGTCGAAATGGGAGAGCTGCGATTGATTGCGAGCGTCTCCGGTGATGGCGAGTGACCTTCGATTTATCCATTTTCCCTTACACCCACATCTTCCCCATTGCAGCCGACCCTCTGATTGCCTTTGCATTCTTGCAAGCATTTAGCGACATCCTGCATGATTATTTCGGAACGGTAAGTACGGCCACCCTCAAAGACAATTTCGATGTCGTGTATCAGGTATGATTTCATTCCATTCACTGTCGTCCCTTTGGTCTAACTCGAATAGCTCCTCGAAGAAACGCTGGATTCCTCTGGATATCCTCTCACAACATCTCCAAATGCACTACGTGATATCGTTCTCCCACCTTCTCTCCTCTCGAAACTTTTGGCTTCGCTCTCGTCCGGGCCAAATCGTCCTGGAAGTGCGTGGAAACGTCTTCGAAACCTCAATAACTGTTAATCCACTTTGTATTCTGCCTTCCAGGCTCTGTCGCATCTAGTGCCCCATCCGGCGCCTTTGCATCTCCCATACCATGGCGAAAACTTGGCGTTCGACACAATCACAATGAAATTCTGTTCGACGTTATCGAGGAAATACGGGCCATCGTCGGACGGCAAGTTATTGTCGTGATTATTGATCAACGGACTAGAAATGATTATATATTCATCAGTAACGGGGCCACGCTCACGAGCAACGTGTACGGCAAGATCGAATGCAATACCAAGTTGACCGGTAGGCTCGCAGGTCTCTCCATTAGTAGCACTAGCAACTGGGATAATGACAGGCATGCCGGATCTGCTCCTGAGCTTTTCGAATCCGAACGTCATGACGGAGTGTGCATTTCATTCCTGCGTACGGCAAGTGTTGTCGGTTCTGTGGCCTGTACGATACCTTGACGAAAGGGCCCAAGACTCCAACGATGGATGCGGGAAAAGACGCTGTCTTTTGTCCCACCTGATGGCAAATTCGTGCTCGCGGAATATCAATATGCACTACCGCACGGTGCACTGGCTGGGAATGTGCCAGTACCACTTGCTTTGAAACCAAATATCACCGTGGGGGAGTTTGGAGGTGCGCTTGCCATCTTCATGTCGTCGTTTTGCAGAACGGTGTGATTTAGCTGCTTTTAGGCAACTTCACGGTCACCTTTAGCTCGAGGACGATGAAGATCATGGAAAATGTTCGAATAGAGCTTTACCTTGGCGAAGGGGCGACGGGGGCACAATGTACCATCTCAAGTGCCGGATCTGGAGTCGGATCCGTAGGAGGAGGTATCGAAGGATCGTGGACGTTTGAACAACGAAGACAGGTGCGTATGTTTCCTGTTTTACGAATCTGGGTGCAAATGCCGATCCTTGACTTCGAGATGCTTTGCTGGAACATTCCAAACATGCATTCGTCTGGTAGTTGGGTACTTCGTGGTTCTTGGACCTCCAAGTACGTTTCTTCCCGCTATCGTTGGTCAACAAACGTTTGATTGTCTTTCCAGGGTGAAAGTTCCACGTCCGGCGCATGCATTCCAGATCCACTTTGAAGTCCCTTCGTATAGTTTCTCGTCTCTCAAAGTTGACCAGGTTCGGCTTTCGGGTGAGACTTATAAGATGTACAAGGGCGTGCGGGCAATGAGTTGTGGTTCTATTGAGTGGAGGTGGTAGCACACCGCCTGTCCTCGGTGTCCTGTTCACCCAACATCTCGGGTGCAGGGGTCTGGTCTACGTTAGTGGAAGGTGACAAGTTCCCAATTTGTCTGTAGCACTTTGCAATAATTGGGCGAAAACGTTTTAAAGACGATATATGTACTTTAAACATATTTCAGGTGAGCAGTGAATTACGATGCCAGCTGTAGATAGTCAACCCCTGCAACCCCACCCACCACTCAAATCGTCGTCGTGGTAAAGGTCTCGAATCTTTTGACGACCTGATTCCAGTCTACGACCGTCCAAAACTCCTTGAGATACTTCTCCTTTCCCCAGATCCCATGATCAAGAAGCCAACAGTGCTCATGTACGCTGATGCAAAACAGGGGATAGATATACTCCCCAAGAGCGGTAAGATCGTGCGAGTCCTGTGGGCTGTAAGGAGAAAAGGACGAAGCGGTGGGGTCGTAGAAGGAGCGTGCGCGTGTTTTGTAGTCCTCGCGGGACGGCACGCAGGTATGGAACGTCCGTGCCGGAGATGAGGGACCCAGCCGTGGCGAGACGTGCGAGGTACCAGAGAGGGGTGAAGACGGGGTGGATGCGCTGCTTGTTTCCGAGAATGGCATCCCTGTCGAATTTGCGGGGTTCTGCGTCCGAGCAGGTTGTGTCGACGGGTCATGCTCTCCAAGCACGGGTGTTGTGATCGGCTGGACCGTACCGGCGCCTGAACGGATGAGAAGGGTACCCGACGCAAACGTGGGTACGAAAGCGAGGTTCCGCTTCGCGTCCGTGACGAACCAGACGTATCCCGAGCCAGCCATACCATTGGCAGCGGCTGAGAACAGGGAGCGTAACGAATCGAAGCCACCAAATTGCTTTTGGATTGCGGTGCCAAAGAAACTCGCGTCGATGAGCTTTTCACCCGTGTCTTCTGATGGGGGTCGCTAAGAAAGTTCATTTCAGAAGGGGCGGGGGAAGGATACGACGGGGTAGGAGTGGTGTGTGTCTTACCAAGGAGTTGAGGAAGAAGCTGTTGTTGAGGGCGTGACTAGCGTATTTGAAGGTGATGGCCCTGTCCTGCGACCGAGCGGTGTCGAGAACGAGTTGGGCGACTGTCTTTCGTTTGTCCTCGACGTCTGGGTTCCGAGTTTGAATCGAGGGTAATAGGAAATGCGCGAGGACGTGCTTACCACGACATTCTTCGTTCAGACGGTCAAGCAGACCTTGTTGGTACTCGACTGCGACCATCCGGAGGGTTCGGGGAGACATGAAGCTGCCGAGACCGTCCTCAATCTTGTACGGTAGCTCCTTGCGCGTATGCACATGCCGCCGAGGTAGCCATGGCGTTTGGCAGGTTTTTGCGGATTTCGAGGCCGCCAGCGCAGCAGAACGCGACGAGGAGGCAAGGCGGAACCCAGTGGTGTTCATGACCGCGAGAGGAAGAATAATAATAAAAAAGAGTCTAAGAGCGTTCGTGTTCCCTAGGCCTCTGATTTTTTGCTGGACGCGACCGTTAGACCCGACTTCCGCTTTCGGTTGTCGGCTAACATCTATCCTCGCTCTGACCAAGTTCCACGTCGCACGCGCAGCAAAAATGGCTGGCCCAAAAGCATCCTCGCAGACGACCGTCTCTGGCGTGTCGCACACCGTGGCCGCGCTGTGGAAATCGTATATGCAGCAAACCCCGGACCGTCTCAAGTTCATAGACGCATTCTTGGCGTTCATCGTTCTCTCCGGCGTGTTTCAATTCGTGTACTGCGTTCTTGTCACCAACTTTCCTTTCAATGCCTTTTTAGCCGGGTACGCCGTCGCCCCGTCATTGGCTGCGATGTTGCTGACTGACCGAGAGTGTAGCTTTGCGAGCTCGGTCGGACAGTTTGTCCTCACCGCTTCGCTTCGGGCGCAAGTCAACCCCGAAAATCGCTCAGAATTCAAAGAAGTGTCACCCGAGAGGTGGGTACTCTTTTTTTCGTCACCGTCATGTGTGACCAACGTGCATACGCAGAGCATTTGCCGATTTTGCACTGGGCTCCATCGTGCTTCACTTCTTTGTCTTCAACTTCCTCGGATGAACAAGCCCGTCACACACGCACCTGCATTGTCATTCCTTGTCGTGTATACCATAAATGATTTGGATCACAAGAGTAAGATATAATACATGGCGTGAAAACGGTGATCATGTCCTTAAACAATGCGGCACGCAACGAGTGGGCAAGACGAGTGATCCAGGGTGGAAGACCGACCATCCAATGACAGAATGGGTTTACTGCTTGCGTTCAAAGGACCTGGAACGCTATGGAGATGATTAGGAGGCTAGTTTGACATACGACAGCGAGATTACCCCAAAGAGGACGACAGCAAAGTCGAAAGCATACTCTCCTGTTTCCTGTGTTAGACGACCAGGCCCGAGGGTATGGAACATGAGGCGTACCAAACTCGAGATATGTCCGTAGCAGTTCTGTGGCTAGATCAGACAGAGTTGAGTGGGGAACAGGGTGGATGATACATACGGCGCACGTCCTTGTTAGGAACTTGGGATAGCGCAGGGCTAAGACGCTGTGAGTATGGTGAAGGGGAGGCCAGGAAGAACATACGTGAGGCCGGTCGAGCGCTTGATGCCAGCCAGGAAGGCACTGAGGAGGAGAGCGTCGACGGCGAGGTGGAATAGACTACCGAACATGGTGCAGATTGTCAAGATGCGTCCGGGCGAGGCTCGAAAGCGGCTTCCCACGGCCAACGGACATGCAGTAGTGTACGTTACATGGGCGGGTTACAACAAAGTACGATACTCGTACTGCATCAGCTTCTGCGATGTCTTTACCGTGTTCTCCTTTTCTTCCTTGATCACGGCAGAGAACGCCTTGAATCGGGGAGTGCCAGACTCTCCTGCAAGTGCAAGTGACATCAGCAAGGCGGACCAGACTTTACGAGACGTTTCTGACGTTGAAGTTGGAAGGCGGCGCTCTCGCTCGTGATGACGTGTCCGCCAACTTGGCGAATGTGCGCAAGCGCGACGGGAACCTCTTCCTTGTTGCAACTGGACACGCCGTCCGCGAGGACATGGACGTTATATCCGTCTTGGACGAGATCGAGCGCAGTTTGGAGGACGCACACGTGTGACTGGATTGACGTCAGCGGAGAGAAAGCTCTGGTCGGGTAAGCTGACCTCGATGCCAAACAGGACGACGGATGTGACATGTGTACGTTCTCGCAAGAGCGCCTTGACCTCAGGAACCATCATGGAGAAGAGGGACTTTTCGATCGTCGCAACGTGCAGATCAGCAAGCGCCGGCAAATCGATTTCCGGTACAGTGGTTCCGAGAGCTGCATCGTGCACGAAGAGCAAGGTGAAGTGGGCGCAGCAGGACATGGGGTCAGTGAGTACCTTTCGGGTTCTGCTCTGTCACGATGACGGGTATGCCAAGGACCTACCGGCGATGCGGGGTAAGCGGTGGAATGCGGGGGTTGTGCGACCGAACCTTTGCGACCTTGAGCATCTTGTTGCAGGTCAAGACCAGCTCATCGAAGCCGTAGATGGCGGTTCCTAGCGGGTCGATGTGGTCAGTCGATGGTGAGCGGGGAAGCTAGCACCTACTGAAACGGGTCTGGACGTCGCAGAGGAAGAAGAGGGTGTGCTCTGGGTCGAGCCTCGGGACGCTGTGCATTGTGGAACTGATATGAATGATCGGACCGGCCAGTACTTACATGGCAGAGACGCCGAACCTGTGT
>QFEI01006541.1:0-23099 GCA_003316145.1 Neoboletus magnificus | reverse complement strand
GTCGGAACAGCTCATCGCACGCTGCTCGATTGCTGGAACAAAACGTCTAGGTCGCTAGACCAAGTACTTGCGTAACATCCTTGCATGGAGGACAAGTATGACGCCTGCTGGCACCGTAAACGGCCGTGGCGGTTGGATGTTCCAATCCGATGGGTTATCACCCATCCCAAAGGCTCTGCTTGGGTTATGGAGTTATCTCGAAACTGTTGCCTCAGGGTTCAGCAGGCCATGTATACTATTGTTCGACGCAGGCACAAAGTACGTGAAGGTCAGATAGCCGATGCACCGTGGTACTTTTTCATAAATGCTGAAGGGCTAGACCTCACCAGGGCAACATCTTGCGAACATGGATTATGCGTGCACCAAGGGACCATGGGAGTTCAGCATATTCTATCCATGATGCTGATTGAATTGATCACTAGGACACATTTGGATCAGCAGGGGTTCAACCTGTACAGACCGTCTCGGTGTACCTGCCAGATGTCACAAGAGCTACAGGTTGTACGGTACTGGCAACTGGGCGTGATCGGAATCCAGGGACAATCTTCTCAGTTAACGTGTATGCATTGACGCGCAAGCCCGCTTTACTTCCTCTCCCTTCTGCTCACTGGCAGTGACATGTATGCCCCCCATCCCGACCACCGCAGAGATACCTGTACATCATCTGACTTTGAGTCGGTCTACTTCAAGCCAAAACAAACTACAGGTCCCGAATTCTATGACCGTAGCAATCTTTCTCGCATGGTTGGCCTCGTGGGAGTCGGTGTTGCTGCACTATTCGGTTCGGTCTGCATCTTCGTGGGCTTCATGATATTTGTATCGAAAAATACGATATCATCCGGTGTCGTGGTCGTTTCTCTCAAGAACGGCGTGGAGAAGGAGTTGCTTTGTCTAGCACTCAACCTGATGGTCACAGCTTGTACAGAAGCGACTGGTTTCGTCCATGGGATTGCTCTGCGCTCCGCCCTAGCAACCCAGCAGCGGCTACGCTTCAACACCAACCTTCGTTTGCTCTCAGCTGCGAGCGGTTGGTTTACCGCAAATGGCACGTTGTGTAATCTCGTGATGGCGATCCTTTTGATCGTGTCCTACAGCTCAAGTTTGCTCGTCGCCCTATCGGTCGACATGGGTGCATCAAGTGGTGTCACCGACGGTGGACCCGCAATCTGCGTTAGCGAAGCTCCGCTCATAGTCTTGGGCATTTCCCTCTTATTGCAGGCAATTATCGCCCTTACAAGTGTTTGGGCCGCCGACATCTTGACGTGGAGTTCCTCCCCTTTCGATATAACTGCCGCGCTCGTTCATCATGCTCAAATCCTTCCAGAACCGGGTCAATGTATGCATGGCGTTGGCCGCGACGTACGACGGGGACCGGTGGCCCCGTCCCTAAAACAGCCGTCTGCGTGGCGCGCACACCCAAGTGTTCGAAAGGTTGTTATGACGCTCTGGGTCCTTGTGGTCGTCTGTATTGTCTGGGGCATCATCGTCGTGCGTCTCTCCGATCGCAGCATGTCTTTGAAATCGTGGTCGTTGTTGCCGCAGCCACAGTCCCACGTCATCGCCTATTCCATCCCCCTCACAGCTGGAGTGTATTGGTATTGGTTTTTGTACTACGTCAACATGGCGATCATACAAGGACCTTTGACGTTGGCGCTCCATTGCTCTGAGCTTGTTGTCAACGTCATTCGGGATGAGAAGGTGTGGAGGAAAGCGACGACGGAAAAGGGTACCACGATTTCATCACATCCTTTGGCTCCCATCTTCGGGAGCACTCTCAATATTGCTTTGCTTCTGTCGAAGCCTCTGCTGCGTAAGTCGCACCGAATTTGACTGCCTTTTTCTTGTGTTTGATCATGATTATAGACTGGATGCTTGGGCTTGCCATCAGTTTAGCTGGGACAGCAGAGAACGGCTACCTGGCAGCCATCGCCGTGAGCATGTGGCCGTTCCAGGTGGGCACGCCCGACCACGGTCCATCGTCCCATCCACTGATGTCATTCGGTTTCTAGATCCTGAATTATGCTGCGGCGCTTTTGATTTTCTCGCTCACGATCACTGTCGTTGTTTCGTGTCGGCCAGAAGGGCCCCAACCCGCTGCGTATGGACATGTTCAGACGCTTGCAAATTTGATAGACGAGTGGTCGCCCACCATGTGGTGGGGTCATAAGAACAAAGGGTTTCCTTTTTATCATGCGGGTGAGTGTCTCGGACGTTGATTTGTACTTTCCGTCGCTGATTGATTCCTAGGAACGAGTGACTTTCGTCTTCCCAAAGTAGACATGAACGCATTGTATGCCTGAGTCTCGGACGGATGATTTTAAGTTGGCAACGCCGTATGTTGGTGGCGGGCACTTGTTTGAATATATATATTCCATGTATCTGTCACTCTCCTGCATATTCAGGGACTGCGATTGCAAGTGGTTACCCCGACATTATTCAATTGCTTCTCGTGCACTGTACATGACTGTCTACTACATTTATTGGTGGTCCGAGGCCCCAGGTTGGTTCCTTTGAGACTTCAAGTAACGTTGGTCACCAACTTCCTACCGCTCTCGATCGCGATCGGGTCAGAAGCCCAGTTCAGCCCGATTGCGCACTTGATTACCGCAGGCGTGAAATTTGCTCCCGGAAAGCCATAAAGTGGCGTAGTTGATGAATCGCCGGGAAATGTTCGCCCCGTCTTGTCACCGTCCATCGAACGCGTTCGGACAATTCGCGGCTACAACCCCGTGGTCTCGTTCAGGAGATACTGTCTTGACTGCCAAGCGCACGTGGGGAGAAGCGACGGAATGATGCATCCATCGTCGACGATCGCACACGTATCTCCCTCTTCGTCTTCCCCTCGTAGTACCAGGGGTACGTCGACGGATTCTTGAAATTTCCGGACCAAGCCGGATCTCGAGGCGTGGAAGCCGCTGATCGGACTTTGTTTTTTTCCTTCTTATTCCCTGTCTTGAGCGGTGTGCTCCGAGATATTCGCGGTAGATTCGTCCACGCCGGACGTATAATAATTCGAAGAGTTGGCATGTCCGAGTCCGCCCCCCTAAGAGAGTAGATCTGGGTGCCCGAGGAAACAATGTGGCGGGGACCGTTGCTGATGATGAGATCCCGCTGGCGCACGCCACCCGCCCCGTGTTCGCCCTGCAAGACACGTTGAATCGATATGGGACACGGGCCCTTTCTTCTCAGGCTGGGGATTTGTTGCTGGTGAAAGGGTCCAGTGCAGCGATGTGAATGAACCCACTGATGCGGCTGATCCGAGCCAGTGTCGGGGGTGTAAAGATCTCTGGGCACGGCAACTCGCTGGAGGGTGTCGACTCCCATTCTCGGAGGGTTGAAACGCCGTCGAGTAGCCCGTTTGGGAAGGGGTGCTGAAACGTTACTTGTACTTGGGGGTGATATTGACAAGGCGGTGTGAGCGACATGTGAGACGCTGGGGTTGCATGACGACCTCGAAGCCACTCGCAGTGAACGCGATCGAGGGCGGTTATCGGTGGGAAGGGGCGCCGGGGTTGTTGACGACAAGAACTCAGCCGGTCGGCCCAGTTACCACGGGCATCATTTCCGCCACGTCTGGGGAGATGATTGCGGGGGAAAGAAAAAGGCAAGCCAGAGGTTGGTCATGCGCCGTGATGATCGATATGCGCACCGAACGAGTCGAAGCAGTCATCTCCGTCGGGGCAGAGGCAGAGGCAGAGGCAGAGGAAGGTCTGATAGCTCTCGGATCTACGGGACCGGTACCACGTGATGTTATGGTTAGGGTTTGGAATAAATATATGTAAAAACGCAGAGGTCTCGGCGCTCGATCCGGACGGGGCCATCACTCAATCATGCCAGACGACTCCACCAACGCCAGCGACCCCTCCTCCTCCTCCTCCGCCTCCCGCACAAAGCAGCACCGCCCCCCGACCGCCGCTGGCACCGTACGCTCACGGACGAGCCCGCCACCCGGCGACCACGACCCACGACCCCCCACAAAGCGCGCCCGCAAGGCCATCAACTGTGAGCCTTGCAGAAACAGCAAGCTCAAGTGCGACAGGTATTCTGCCCCCTCTCTGCCCCCACCGCCAAACTCACCGCCGCCAGAAACCGCCCCTGCTCCAGTTGTGTCCTCAGAGGTTCGTCTCCCCACGCCCCTTCTTCCCCTCCTTACCCCCATCCAGGTACCATTTCCCTTTGTTACCAGGATGCAAAGGGCCACGAGTCCGACCTCCACCTGCGCGACGACCACAACGCCAGCAGAGTCGACCCCTTGCAGGAAATCACCCGCCTCAAACACTCCGTCTCCCTCCTCGAAACATACATTCTTGCAAACCACCGTCCCGGCGTGCCCCTTCCTTCCCATCTAAAACATCCCCCCCAGAATCCCGCCGCTTCCACCGCCCCAAAGAAGGAACCCGTCGAGTCCGATGGCCTCGAAAGAGACAACGTTCCCGGTATGCTTGGCAGCCATGGCCACGGCGGCTTCTACACCGGCGCCACTTCCGCCGTCGCCCATCTCACCCTGGTACTTCCCTTCCCCTCCCATCTCTTCCTCGCTAATCCCCTCTAGAACTCGAGGCAGTCTGACGACAGCGACCGCCAGCCCAGCCAGGATGCCCAACTCGACGAAATCGCCACGACAAACGAATACGACAGGGATCTTCTCGCTCTCCTTCCCTCCCTCGACACGATAGACGGCCTGGTCTCCTACTACTTTGAATACTGCAACTGGATTTATCGCCACGTTAACCAACCCGCCTTTCTCAACGCTTGGTCCCGCTATAAAACCGGTGCCAGTGCGGACCGTGTCGTTCTCGCCACCGTCTGCATGATCATGGCCATCGCAGTACACTACCTCCCACCAGGCGACCGCCTCGTGGCTCAGTTGGGTGACTCCCTCGAGGACATTTGCCGCAAATTCTACGACGCCATGCGCTCCGCCCTCGACCGTCACAGAGCTGAGCACAAGACTTACAGCCTCGAGCTCGTCGAGTGCTTGCTCATTCGCTGTCATTATCTCACCCTCGTTAAAACCGACAGTGAGGAAATCTGGACTGTCCGGGGAGAGCTCGTCAGTATCGGTATGGCCATGGGCCTGCATCGTGATCCCTGTAAATGGCGAATGTCTAAAGAACTCGCCGAGAGGAGGCGTTGGGCCTGGTGGCACATCATCCTCCTTGAAAGGTCCGTCTTCACCGTCTTCCTCTCACTCCCTACCCACCTTTCCCGCAGGTGGCAGGCGTTCATGTTTGGTCGGCCGATTTCTATCGCTTCACACCATTTCGATACACAACTCCCAGAACCAGTTGACCTCGTACACCATCCCGACGAGCCGCGTATCTATCTTCCGAATCTCCACCTCTTTCGTCTAGCCTACATCCTGGGTGACATTATGGACAGTGCAGTGTCCATGCGTCCAGTCGCGTACGAGACTGTCCAAGCTCATGACCGCGCTCTGATGCAATGGATGGACACGCTCCCCCCCGAGCTTGACCTCGACGAATTCAGGGTAGCACGCAGTCTCGCGAGCCTCGATATCGTCACCCGTCGTCTAGGTGTACAGAGCGTGATCATCCGTACGAGCTATTACCATATCCGTTTTACCCTCCACCGGCCATACGCATCAGCACCTTCACCCAAGTCTCGTGATAAACAGGCCTCGTCTTCAAAAGACAAGGATATTAAGCGCGAGCGCCAGGTCATCTCCCTCGACATCGCCGTCGGTGCTGCCGACAAACTGATCACGCTTGTGGGTCAAGCCCGTCCCGACTTCCTTGCCAATGCGTCGCTGGCAGTTCCAGGGCACATGAATTGGGGCCCATTCCACGTATTCAGCTCCGCCATGTTTTTCTCGTTCCAGCTGATTTCAAACCCCGACCAACCCGGTGCATCATTATTCCGTGCGAATATTCAGAAGGCGCTGACAACCCTGGAACTCAGTCGGGGTACGCCGGTCGCTGATAAGGCGCTCGACATCCTCCGCGCACTGGCACCGTTGTACAGTCAGGACTTTGCAAACGAAGATGAGCAGGAGCGAGAGCGCTCGAAAGGCCGTGTGCTGGGCCTTGTCAAAACGCTCGCCTTCCCGTACCACGATTCTCCAAAATATCCCAGGGTAAACGCAGTTGATTCGCCTAACGCGCCGGGATATGTTAGTTCGCCTGCCACTGGCAACTCGGGAAGTCCACAGGGGGGGAATGCCCAGCCCCGAGGGTCAGGGGATTACGGAACTGGGTCAGGCAAGGCGACGAGCTCTTCTTCCTCGCTCGTCGGATATGCAGGCGTTCAGGCGTCCCCCGTCCAGTCGATGCCCACACCAGGAATTGTCGCTGGGCCATCCAGCTCGTCTCCCCTGACATACTCTGTCGCTCCACCACAGCAACCTTCACAATCCCAGTCGCAGCTGTATCCCGACGCGCCTAGGGCATCCTACAGCGTAGAACCTACCCGTCATGCTTTTAGTGATACGACTCGTCCCCCTGGATCCGTGTCCGGGAATCCTTACCCTGACGCTCGCGCAACCACGTCTTATCCCGAACCATATTCTCGGTCATATCCCGACCAAGCGTCCTTGCGGAACTTTGTTGACGGAACCCGTTCGTCATACCCTGACCCACCGCGGCAACCTTACATGTCAGGTGACCCCACTCTTGGGCGACACCCTTACTCATATCCGACGGCGACGGAAGAAGAGACTATGTGGGGCCCCTCCCTTAGTCAAGCCGAGTGGGTCCGGTTTCTTGACGTGATGCAACATCCACGACACACGGGCGATCGGCATTGATGACGACCCCCCAAACGACACTTGAAACGGGGAAGACTTGGATTATGTATGTAAAGAGTTTGGATGGAATCTTTTTCTGGTTTTGGTTTGTTGGCCTGGTTCTCCCCCTCCCCCTTTCACCACCGATTCCCCTAGAGTTGCGAGTGCGCTCCGTTGTACGTATTTGTGGTGGTGCACGGCGTTCTTGCCCGCCCTTGATACTCTTTTTTTCTTTTTAATCTATTTTGTTCTTCACGCAAACTATAGGCATATCCACATTCTACAGTTTCCCTGTGTGTACATATTCGAATTGCTTTGACTCGTTACCGTTCATTGCTATATCACCATGTTGTATTGTATCGACACGCACGCATCGCGGAACCTACTATCCAGGGAACTGGGTAGTGGTCCTGACTGGTC
Source organism: Neoboletus magnificus (assembly GCA_003316145.1). NCBI lineage: Eukaryota > Fungi > Basidiomycota > Agaricomycetes > Boletales > Boletaceae > Neoboletus > Neoboletus magnificus. Next base: position 15,934 of record QFEI01006541.1, on the reverse strand, counting down.
CTAACCATCGGCTAACACTAGCCGTTTCACTGAATAGTACCCCTTAGCGTGAGTGCGAACGTCCTGATTTTTATTTTCTCTACAGAACATTCGGAAACTTCATTTCCCAAAAAAATAAGATAAAAAGTGTGCCCTCTTACGCACGCATCACTTGAAGAAGGTACACACGTCATTTTCACTTTCATAAGCGCCATCAGGCTATAATTATGAAGTGCAAGCGAAGCTAGATAAGCCAACATTTCAATGCAAGGGTCCGGACCCACGTTTGACGCGCTTCGGTAGGGAAGAATGTACAAAAAAAGGATCACTGGGAAAGCTTGCTTATTTTTTGCATCCGCTTGACGCGGTTGCTAATCTCCATCTGGAGCGTCCGTCGGAGCGCCTGTCCACGGGTCCCCAAGTCGTCCTGTTCGGCAGCCGCGACGAGCACCTGGTCGATGAGCGTATAAGGGAGCCAAGTCGCGCAGGATGTCTTCGGTTGTGCGCGTGAGAGCGCTGCGTCCGCCTGTGTGTGAAAGGGGAAGAACGAGTATCATCAATGATTTAGTAGTAGTTTTTTTTTTGGGCCATGATTAAATAGAGGAAACGCTTAGCTGACCTTGCGGACGAGCGAGAGCGTATGTTCCAGGGCACTCTCTAGAATGTCGAACCGGAGGCTGGTGCGGACGAGGTACTCGTGATGATGGTCCTGGGAATGGGACAAGGGGAAAGGAAGGGAGGGAAAAAAGGGGTGAGCGTGACCGGCACGGGACCGAATCTGGGAGGAGACTGACCTCGAGCGTGTGTATGAGCCATGGAGGAGGAAGCGATGCCCTGTCATATGATAGCATAGCCTCCAAGACTGCCTTGTTATACCGATAATCCGTATCTGCACCGTCATGGCGTTCTAGGGCATGTTTGAGGTACCGCCACCCTCGATCAGCGGCCGCTCCAGGCCATGAAGAAACATTATCCGTCAGAAGCCAATCGGCCGTTTCCTGTCTGTGTAGAAGTCAGTACGGCAAGGGACGCACTTGACGAGGGTTACCTACAGAACCCCGTCTGGGTTTCGCGACAGCCTCATGCATTGTCCTGCAAGGGCAGCGAAAAGCTCACTCATATCTACACCGAGTGAACGGGCCGTTGTAATGGCGAGTTCAAATTGATTAGCCTGCCCTAGCCGTAGGATTACGAGGGATGGCGCCAACAGAGTGTCTACGACGTAAATAGTCAGCTGTTTGCCCTTGATTAAATTAATCATCCCTTATGCATTTTATTCACCTGGCGCAGTAAGCAGTGTCGGGTCACGTCGAATGAGGCGCAGCCTTGCAGATAACAATGTGTATTCGAAGCGGAAGTCTTCGAGGTCTATGATCTCTGAATCAGTGCCTGTGGTCGAAAGCGGTAAGTTGTATGCTAATTTCCGCCGTTTACGGGACTATCGTCACAAGATTAGCAAAATGAGATGGTCACATGAAGATCGGCATTCACCTCGAAGTCCTTGACGTTTGAAGCAGGTAGTTGGACAACAACCCATGCATTCTTTGGTTCCAGAAGGGACAACGAGTTAATCGCGAGTAAATAAGATTCCAGCTGGTCCTCCATCAACGAAATCACGTCAGCAGGCTTGCCGGAGATTTCCTGCAGTTTACGTGCACGTTGATACATAGTTCGGGCGGCTGAGAGATCAAGGGTTCAGATACGGTGACTTATTTGAAGAGCAATAAATTTTGAGAATTACCACTCCGATGGTCCCCTCTTCGTGTATACCACGTGTATAAGATTCTGGAGTAGAAGGGGCGAGCACGAGGATCGGTGTTGCGCGCTTTAAACGCAAGGGCATCATCCACTTCGGAAGCAAAACCAGTAAAATCCAGAGAAACCAGCATCTCGATGGCGCCCTCTTCACACATTTGATATACGAGCTGGGAGATACAATCCCGTTTCCTGTATAGATCTTGCGTCAATTTTTTACGTAGATGTGTGAGAGGGCTGTCTTACACACTATCAAAAGGTGCTGCGATAATCGATGAATAGGCTTCTTCCCAGGAGGAAAGATCTATGTACCCCCGAGCGAGACTATGCCATATATCCGCTGTGTCAGCCTCAGAGGGGGCGACTGATAAGGCAAGCCGAAGAAATGAAACCTCGTGCTGCGTAAGGCCATTTGACTTAAATATTGTAGCCGCTTCTAGATAGAACGAGAAATCTGAGTCATATAGAGCCTTTGCAGGCAGAACGGATGCTAATGCTTCGGCGTCCTCAAATGACAGGCCACCGTCAGGACCTGGAAATCCGAGATAAGACATGGCACACGAGGGAATTTTGTAACATACCAAAACTTGCAGCGATCTTCTCCATCATGCTGGCTGCGTCATCCGCACGTCCGAGTGAAATGTAAAGTTGGGAAGTGACAAAGACAACACCAGGAGTTCGTGGCAGCCATGCAAGCATGTCCCGAGCAATATCAGGATATCCCAAACTACGAAGACCGTCGCAAAACTGTACCTCGAAGACAGTGGTGTGCGCGGGGGAAGTGGATTGAAGTAGACCAGTGGAATCTAGAAATCGGTGCGCTGAACCGGGGAGTTCAGCGAATTCACCTGATTGAGCTATCAGGTGGTGCACAAGGGAGGATGTAGGCGCAGAGCGAGAGTGGTTCCTGGACACCTGCATGTTCCTCATACGCGCAATCATATCGTCGGTGTTTGTGTCATCTGATGGGCCGGGATCTTGGGTATGGTCCGCCACTGGTTGACGCGCAGCACAACGTAGCATTGCGAGGCCTCGAAAAACGGCAAACACTTCTTCAAGCAAGGATTGGTCCCACCCTCTCAGATCATCGGCGAGGAAGAAGAGAAGGGCCACCAAAGCGATGCAGATGCCATAGCGGGCGAACACCGAGGTGGAAACGTAGGCTGCTGACAGAGCAACCCGCCACTCAGACCGCGTAGGGAGGAGGAGTAGCTCAACCTCGTCCTCTTCTCGCTTGACCTGGGGATCGAAGCCAGCGACTAGATCGAGGATGATCCGGATATCCTTGTCAAGATCTTCGACGTCTTGCAACCTTGCAATGATCCAGTTCTGAGTGCCATCGTCGAGACATTCCTTGAAGTCCAACCGTTGTGCCTGGTCGCCTAGGATGTCCACAATAGAGAAGGCAATTTCCTGATGCAGAACGTCGACAACCCTGGTCTCCACGTTGCGGAGAAGTTCCGGCCCGATTTTGTCGCACAGGGCCCACGCAATGTCGAGAATAGCAAAGTGTGAGTCCACAGCGAGAGAGTTGCTGAGGTGTCTATGGATAGTGATTGGAAGATCCTCCTTTGCAAGAGTGCTGATACGCTCTCTTTCTACCACGATGACACCTTCGCAATCCTGGCCGACGCAAAGAGCGAGCGGCCACCGTGCACTGCGCTCCACCTCACGACAGCGAGCGACAAATCCCTCCCAGTCTCGCTTGAGTGCACTCCAATACCGATCGTGCTGCATTGCACCGGTATGCGGGTCTTGTACAAGGGAGACAGTACAGCCGACCACTGCAGCAATGTTCTCAACCACAGTTGCATACGATGTCGTGAGCTCCGAGGCGGGGGGGCCAGGGAGGGAAAGACAGGCGTCTATGTATTGCTCAAGGGCAGTGCGGATGGTCAGTGGGGAGAACAAGCCCGGTCGAAGAATTGCTTCCATAAATTTTTCTGTAAGCGAACCGGGGGAACGAAGAAGTTCTTCAAGGTATGCAGGGGTCAAGTCCGCCTCTTGTCCATGACTGGATGTTGCCCACGTTGTGTTGTCGGATGCATTCACGTTCCCTAAGGATAAGGGGGTTCTCTCCATCATTGAGCAGCCTTGACGTTCCCATAACACGCACAACATGCCGTCGTTAATTATGAAATCTTGCAAGTGACAGTGAGCACTAGCGGCGGAGCACTCAATGGTTCCAAGTTCCCGCAGTTGATCGGCCGTTGAGTCAAAGATCTGGAAATATCCACCGGAGTGGGAGTCGGCTGATGTTGGCATGAACGCGATGGCGAACGTGCATTCATCGTTGGTACCACCAGAACAAATACGCAGAAGATTGCATGCTTCGGCATCCAGAGGCTCGGATCTGGTGGCACCAGAAGATGGTTGGCCAGTTACTCGGCTTGAAATAGTCTTGGAAGCGACACAACCACTTTTTGCGGTCCAAAGGCGGAGGACATGATCCCGGGAAAGAGTCCAGGTGTGACTGAGATCTGTGGGTTGGGGAAGACTAGCTACGGAAAGTATTTCCAATGCTGCGTTTGAACTAGGGTGAAGCCCAGGAATGTAAGAAGCAAACGCGCCGAAAAAGGACTTGGGCTGGCTGAGAGTCTCCGTCCAAAGATCTGCGAAGGCGGACTAAATGCGAATGCAAATTGCAGTGAAGAGCACACACCATCGCATGTATCGTCGCCGATGCGCTCTGACTCTATGCGAAGAAGCGACCCATTGTTTAGCCCGATTGATATACAATGAATGCCTTGTATGTGGACGGCGCCCCTGGAGAGATCGGCTACACTTTTGATGGTGTACTCCCTGCACCAGTTCGCAGCAGCCTGATCGTGCCAGAGGAGGCTAGGATTTGCGGCCGGTAGCACCAAACGATAAAGGGAACCGGCGACCGTGACGACCAGCAAATGGAGCTCTTGCTCGGCAGCCGCAAGGATAGCTGGTGCGGAGAGAATGGGGACGGGGAAGACGAAACGAATTGGGGGAGCTTGTGTCGATAGGGAGACGAGCTCCACAATCAAACCGCCATGAAGAACGCGCGAGAGGATGGAACCAACATGTTGCAAATGTACAATGGACGCGAAAGACGCGTGTTCCGGATGAAGGTCTGTGTCGAGGGTTGGTGTAGGGGCGGCGAGGTTGCGACGGGAGGACTGCAGGACGACGGAGGGGGCATTGGTGGAAGGGAAGAGAGAGGAGAGCTGGGTGGCAACCAAGATAGAACGCGCGACCATCACTGCTCGTACGAAACTCACTCCGCTCTTTTTGACCGACGCGCTCTCAACCTCACCTGCCTTTTCGGGAGCAGGCCCCTCATACCGGGTCGGATTAATGCAAGCGCCAGTCCCATTGCAATCTATGGCTCGTCAACTAAACACCGTACAGAAACGGTTCAAGGAGAAACAGAAAACAGCAACAGGTCGCTTCATGTACCGAAAAGCAAATGAACCTGTCCGAGAATACGCAGAGTTCGACGGCAATCGCTAAGCCCTCTCAACGGCCATTCACCGTGCGAGCACCCTGCAGGGAATCCAAGGGAACATTCATAATCCTGGAAAGGCGAATCGTCTGGGCATAGTTTCACCGAGCCAGGATGAGGGGGAATCGAATACGGAAGCGTTCGCAAGGTCGCAGTGTATCACGCGGACATGACATCCAGCACATAGTCATTTGTCAAGTTATTTGGTGACCACGTCGCCCTACCTATAAATGCAAGTCACTTGCCCAAATCGTCTTGCGAGCGGTACCGGCGTGGTGCTTCGGTGTCTATGCTGGCGAGTCACACGAATACACTGCTTTCGAACAGGACACAAGGTCCCGCCTGAGATGACTCGAAAATCACACCTGGAGTGTGCCGCCACTCACCAAATATGCAGAGCGCCAGGAAGCCCTAGGCAGCATTCAAGCGGACATGCGAAACAAGAAGCATAACCTCCCGATTGGGACATCAACGAGGTAGTTGCACCTCATGAAATGGGCATGCTTGACGACCCCAGGATCTAACGAGCCCAAAGGAGAATACACACAGCCGGATGACACGATGGCAGGGGAGGCATGTGCCTACAATCGCACAAACAATGATGATGCTCCGACTGTCCTCTTCCACGGCTGGATCATGTCACAGACGGTAAGGATCGACAATTTCAAACGGATGCAGACATGGATCGATCCCCACCTAGACTCTGGGACATCTATCAGCAAAGGCAGCCTGATTGAATCGTGCACGGGCACAGAATCTACCCGTTGGATCCACTTGAATACATCCGCTCCCGGAGTGAAGGCGAACACGCTCTTGTTGCGTTTTATGTCTGGTGCTCGAGAGAATCGACGGGCAGGAGCCAGACCCTGATCAACGCGCGACACACTAACGGAGTATACTGTCCATCTGCATGGTGATAAGCTAGAGGCGACGCTGGCAGGACCGGGGGCAGCCGAGGTCGAGGTCCCGAGGAGAGGGTGATGCCCCAAAACTGTCAGCTGCAACAGGAACGCCGCGTGAAAAGGCTGACGGGGGGTTTACTCAGCGCGTTTGCGGATAACGACGCTAGCTTGTCTGGGCTCGCTTTATGTCAACGGTTTGCAGTTCGTTTGTCGAGGCTTAGTTATGTTCTGTGCCAAAGAGACAGGAAGTTGCTGTGCTTCCCGATTGAGATCAATAGTCGGAACATGGGTTGACAAATTGATCTACATTCAACTTTCTAGCACGCCCGTCATTGATGGCTGACATCCTTTCACTTTTAATCTCTCCTACACCTCCGCTCCAGTCCAGCTCTCTGACTGTACTTAGTGTCACTTCTCACTACACCGCACATGAAATTGCTAACTCGAGCGGTAGCCGCCCCGCGCTAGCTCGCGACGGCCAGAGCGCGTGCCGATTCCTGTGATCGGTTACACCTCGTGCTAAACCAATTGCACTACGTTTGTCTTCTCCTTTGTCCTATGTGATCCATTGGATATCACCCTGACCTCGTTTCAGAGACATATATAAGGACTCTCCTTGTTCCGTTACCCCCCAAAAAGTACTCGACTGTACCGTGCAGCCTTCAAGTCCACCCAATTACTTTATTCCCTGCCTACTCACCTACTTTTATCTCGTACTCGTCTTCTCGTCGTAATTTGTTATGGACCAGCTAACATCGTTTGAGGCTCTCCTCTTCCCATCTGATGGTCGGAACCCACACATGGTCGCGCTCATGACGAGCCCGATGTCGATGCCCGACCCTCATGCTCCCCACAGCACCCAGCCTCCTCGAATGCCCCACCCGGAGGTCTACATGGACTACATCGCAGAGGGTCTTGGTCCCCGTGCGTGGCATTATCATGTGAGTCAAACAGAATGGATCGCCCGGGTAGACGTCACTAACGGCTATCCTAAAGCTCGTCGAGGCGCTTGACGGCATGAATAAAAAATTCGCTCAACCTTACGTCGTCTTCTACCCTGTCGTCTCCCGTGACGGAATGCCCTTCCCTATCAACAAGTGCATCCGAGAGATTCAAGGGAGGGCTTTTCGGGAGGCAACCGCATGGCGCGGCAACATTATTGTTGCAAAGTACCGAGAGAGTCCGTTCTCATCCATGGTCAATGGTTCAATTGCCGATTTCCCGATTCTACGGAATTACTTCATGACACACGGGGCACCTTCTCAGGCAAGTTAGACTGTGCCGGCAACGTTAGCACTGCTTAATACTCGTGGTTTGTGTCTGGCAGGCTTGAGGCAAATGTAAAAATCCTCCCGGAGGCACCCTATGAGCGGGCACCGCTCGGCATGTCCTTCGGGGACTGCACCTTACTGTATATCACCATTTATGAAACGTTATGAACTATCCCAGTACAGTTTAACGCTCGGTGATCACACACTTCATGTTTCTCTTCCATGTCCATCATCATTTTATGATAGCATTGTTCCAATATTAATGCAACTTCACTTTTAATCTAGAGTTCCTGGTGCTCTGGTTTGCCGTTCGTCGAGGGACCGGGCAGCACCCAAGGCTTGTCACCACCATTTGCATCCTTTGTTGGGTGCGCAGTCTGTTCCTTCTTGGGATCACAGTGCTCCGGGATAGGACTCTGAGGGTCGATGGGAGGGTGAAGGACCTTCCCTACCTTGAAATATGTTTTGTGATCCGCAAAAAAATTCTTCCAATGTTCCACGCCCTATCATGAGCCGGCTATGATACCTATTATCAGACCAGTGAAACGAAGACCCACCCTGAGCTCCTGGTCAGTCAATCCTCGCAAGTCGTGTGTACGGTGCGTCGCGAAGCACCCGGTTCCAAAAGATCTTGCGGCATCAACACCGGCCCTGCACAGCCCCATGAGCCCACTTGTCAAAATACCGCGGAATAAAACAGTACAACGGAACATACATATTGTGATATGGACCCCCAGGGCCGTAGGTTCGTCTATTACCTGAAACATCAAAGACCTCTCCATCAATCTTCGCGTACCTCTCTGATGAGTACCCGCCGATGATATGACGAAGTGATGACATTACCGCGATGTATATGGGCTTATTTGCGTCCGTCCCGTCAAAGGTGGTAAGGTACGATTCTGAGAATAGTCGGCCGCTTGGTTCCTGTGTGATAGCCAAGTCAAGGTATAGCCGCGAGGCAAGGAGAGAACGGAATGCGTCTTCACCGGCCAATACGTCTTCAATCTCGCCCATTTGCCATCATACTCCCACAAGAAGCTGCCAGTGAAGAATTTCCCAGCCAGAGTAATTATGAGCAAAAAGTAGACGATGAACTTGAGGAGGCCGAGGAGGCCGACGACTTCTTCAGCGGTGGGATCTCGTTCTTCCGGACCAACCTCTTCTCCTCGTGCAAGCTTCTCCTCGCGCTCCTTTTTGCGTTGCAACCAGGCTTGATGCAGCTTCTCTTGATCGAGTTTGTATTCGTGGTAACTAGTATGGGATTGGACGCTCGTGAGGATACTAGGCTACAGCCAGTGCACGTACGCTAGGAAGGGTTGGTTCGCGGCCTTCTTGGACACCATCCTGCTCGGGTTTCCAGGGTCTGGTACCATTTCCTCAGTTGGCTGTGGCTTTGGAGCGTTGCCGTTGGGATTCAAGATCCAGGACATCTTCGACGTTGATTGTAAACTGCAAAGCCTTAATGGAGAAGTGGGAACGGCGCAGAACACACCTCGTGACTTGAAAAGCTTCATTGGCGACAACGGTTGCGTTCGCACAAACCAATCGAAGTCGCTCATTCGCAGTAAAATTTCAGGACGAATGTTAAGACAGCTAAGATACGACACCATGCTATAGGACAGAGACCATGGATTAAGAGTGCACCTGTGCGAAAGGCAGTAGGTATGCATATAGTTATAAGGTAGATTGTACACCGACATGGGATGAGGTGGGCAGGAAGTCGTCGTGATGCAAATGATGGACAAGACGGAGCCGGTGGGAATAGTGTTAAGCATGACAGAAAAGGCCAGAAAATTATACTGGATGATGCCAAGAGACGGTGAAGATTAATTACTGCTAGTAACGAAGGTATGAAGCCATAGCCCCCAAGTTGAGGATGGAATGCAAAGGAACAACAAATTGGGTGATGAACGGATACCAAACCCACTGTGACGAAGAGGAAGAATGCGAGGATATCGTATCTTGGGGTAACAGTAGAGGCCTGCTGATGACACACGAAGAAAAAGAGAAAGGACCGTGGTTTCATATTCATGAAGTCGTGGAGGAGCTTAGAAGCTGCTGCTGCCTCTGTTCTCGTTCAGTGGCTTTTGCGGAAACGGTGATGTACGCGCCACCGGTCTCTTCACTCCCCAGACCTGGTGGAGCAGGAGGGCTTGTCAAAAACTGGATGTCCTCAGACGCATCACCTCCAAGCCATTGCTTAGCTTCAGTGAAACGTTGAGTTTTGATGAACTAGAGGATATGAATATGAATGTATTATGCGGTAAGTGCATGCGACAGCGTACCTTGGGTAGGGAGTCCATCGCCATCAAGCGGAGTACGTGGGTTTGAATGCGGGAATATAGCTTGATGAGCATCTGCAGCTGGGTCGCGTTGAAGGCGCCGGCTTGACTGGGATCAACCTGCCCGTCAAAGGTTTTGCCATTCAAGTTGGTCATCACCTCGCCCAGGTAACTAGCAAGATCAAGTCTCAGGCCATGATCGATATTAAGCTCGTTCTGACTTGACGGCGCAAGATACTTGTTGTAGATCTGGAAAGCTGTCTGGATGAGCGATTCGTGATGTCTCTCCATCACTGCTTGGCCAGGCGTTGCTTTCGCTCCACGGCCGGTGGGGACGGTCGCTTGGGCACTTGACGTGATACTGAATTTGCGCTTGAAATCTTCGACATCCATCCAAAAGGTAAGATTCTCCTCGCAGAAATTCGCTTTGAGGAATTCGCGGAAGAGGGCTCGGTAGGACGGCTCTTCGAGGATTTGGTTCAGGCGATCGGTGTTGCTCTTGACGCTCGCCTTCGCCTCCTTTGATTCTTTCGATTCGGCATAGGCGCTGTTGAGCCTCTCGGCCATGGAAATCCGGCGATGAATCTTGGCGTCCGCAGCACTGACAGTGGCCTCGGGTCCCAATGTGGCCGCACCCTCAATGGTACTGCTTTCTAACGATGAGCGTTCGTGAAGATTTGTCATGGAACTGTGAGGAGAGGACGACTGCTCTTCCCACTGGGCCACTCGTCTCCCTTCATCAGTTATTCTGTAGATAGCTTTGGCAGTGCATCGGAATTCTCCGTGGTGCTTCAAAACGATGATAAGACGGATTGTGGGATTAAAAACACTGACGAAGAGAACTTACACTGACGGGTGAATTACCACCGGGGGCAGAACCTCGAACAGTGAAGATGATGGCAGAATCGTTATTCTTTCTCTTGTCGCTAACCAAAGTGATGAGGCCGAAGCGGACAAACTGGGCAGCCATTTCTGCCGCCTCCTCTCTCCCCACGACGGAGGTGAAGTCACAAAGCCACTCCAGCGCAGATACGGCGGCAAAACAATATTTGTGTACAACCGTCGTTTTGCCCACAAGTGGTTGTGCCTTTTCTGGCACATCCATGAGCTGAACACCTTTAGATCGCTCGTGGTACTCTTGAAAGGCGTCCTGTGGTGCGAGAGCATTTTGAGAAAGGTAATTGGGCTGGCGTCCGACGAAGCGACGAAAGAGGGCAGTTATTACGGACTGGGTCACGATGATCTCGTCATCGGCTGTCCTGCGCTCGAGATGAAGTAATTTGATACAAATAGGCTGGGAGGCGAATACGGGCTGGAGGTGATCGGAATTGATGCCATTTTTCGAGATGAACCGCTCGAGGACGTGGAGACCCTTTGGCGTGAGGACGTACGTGCCACGATCCTTGAATAAGTTTGACCCTTGATCAGCGGCATTTTCAATCAGACGAGCATCCATGAAATGCTGGCACATCGCTTTTGCCATGTCGCGGGTCATAGAGAAGGTGGTCGTTGTGGTGGTCGTCACTATTCGTGATTTGTCCCTTGGATCTGGTCCACGGTTGGACTGGGAGAATTTGAGGGAAGCCAAGTTCTGGGCGGCTTCATCGCTAGAGAAGAGGGTCAGAAGATGGAGGGGGAGAAGGGCCAAGGAGATGAGCTAACGTGGAGAATGAATTGGGGAAGGTGCGAAAATACTGTTTGTGGGTAGTCAATTGAAGTGATACGACGAGAGTCGCGAACAGATCGAGAGTGTCCTGGAGAACGGAAGGTTGGTGTGGAAACGGAGAGGAGGATGAGGAAGATACCTTGAGATAGGGCCGCCCGCGCTTGGTGGTCTTCATCATATGGGAAGAGCTTGCTTGTGGAGAACAATCTGTGCGATCGGACGACATTATGAAAAAAAGACAAAAAAAAGGAAGGGAGACAGGGATGGGCAAGAGATGGAGGGAATTACAAGGACGAAGAGGGGGAGGAAGTGGACGAGAAATGAAGAGAAGGGAAGGAACAAGGAAGAGGACGTTGATGTGGCAGCAGAAACTTGGCGCAGAGAGAGGAGCGGGAAAAGTCGGTTCCGTGCCACCACTAATTATTTATTATTATTCATCCTCTGGTTTTTTTATTCTGCCGTAACCGTCGGCCGCCCTGGTCGCATCCCACAGCCATCTCTGACGCTCAGAAGACGTACAGTCGGTCGGCGTCGACAGCGCGTGTGATGAGCTCTTCCTCGATTCAGAGTCACAATCTGAGTGGGTTGCTACGCGTGATACGTTTGGCGACCTCGCCCGCCATCACTCTGCTTCAACGACGGCGCTCATTGTTTGCCAGGGCAGCATTTACGACAAGATATCGTCAAGTCCAATGCAACACCGCCACGCTGAACACTCGCTCAATCGCTGTTGACGTGTTACCAATCCAGCCCGGCGACCCCCATACGACGTTTGCGATGCTTGTCCATGGCCCCCAAGTCCCGCGAACTCGCCGCGTTCTCCCATCCCCTTGATGATGATCTACTGACTCTATGTCGGGCCACCTCCTGACGTGGTCCGTTCTCACGCGCCTTGTCAGCCCATCTCCGTCGCACTACGCCTTGTCAATCACCGCCCGGCACAAGGCTCCTCTCCCGGAGTAGCTCTACATGCAGCACATTGCTCGCTATGGAGTCTTGCACTGCCGCACCGTTCCTCACGGAGCCAGTCCACCATCCCGACCTGAGTTGAAGACCCTGTTCGAATTCACCAAAGCCACATCTGTCTAACTGCATGCAGATTTGTGCATTGATCCAACGGTCCTGACTTATCAGTCGCAGCCATAAGCCGTCCTGTCAGTCAATCGCCAACTCAACGAGGCTCGGTGTGCAGAAAATAATATACAAAAGCCGTCGTAGCCATAGTGTCCTGGTTTGTTTCAGCTGAATTCGAATAGTTTTTTTCTTGCTTTAATATGACACATGATGCATGACTGGCGAATGGTGCCTGGCCGTCAAAGCTCTTTGTCAAGGTCGCCTTTCAGAAACTCAACATACCGATTCCAAACTTCGAGGCATCGTGAATTTCCTTCCTAGAATTCAACCGCTACCGTCTATCAAAGGTTTCGCACCATCACCCAGGTCCCAGCGGTGGACGCCGTGATGAATCCTACCGACATCAACGTGAGTGACCACTATACGGACGGCAGCACAGGCACGACAAAAGTCGTTCAGGATCCCACAGCCGTCAAGGCTCTTCTCGACCAATTGAGAACTTCTCAAGCGTGGCAGGACACGTTAAATCCAAGTTCATCGCACATCAGCTCAGAACAATATGCAGAGGTCTGTGAACCACCTGCAAGCACGTCGGAAGATGTACAAAGCCAATCGAGGGCCCAGTCATCTGTCATCGCTCCGCCAGCTTCGGTAGCTTCTTTGCTTTCGCAGTTGAAAACATCGGAACGGACGTCTATTGCCATCAACACGCCGCTGGTGTCAGATACACGTACAGCTAATCAATCGTCTCGAAACATCCCTCGGCCATCACAAGAACTCCCACCTATCCAGTCAGAGCACCGGACTCCGCGGCCCGTCGCAGCAACGTCCTCCACGCATGTACAAGACATCCGTTCTATCTCATTCCAACAGGCACTACCCCATCTGACACAACTTGCTAGCGATCCGGGGTTCCTTGCCAACGTCTCTCGCGTACGGACCATCCATCACATATATATTCCCAGATGTTATTGAAGTGGCACTTAGCTGCGGCAAGAACAAAACGAACTCGAGCAACAGTTGTGGGAAGAACGACAAGCTATACATAAGAAACACGAGGAAAGGGTCAAAGTCGCTCGTACCAAGTAAGCATGTAAAACTTTCCGTGGTTTCTTCATTCACCGTTTCCATTTCATGATAGAGCTACATTGATTGGCGCAGGGCTATCAAAGCATGAGGCTGATGTCCGAGGCTAGACAACTTGTCAATGACGAGCCTCCCTGACTAATTGCTGACACACAGATGATAAACGACACGTACCGCAGAGATTTGGAGAGATTCGATAGGGAACGGGTGCTACTTGCTTGGGATGCTCTCATCCAAAAGCAACAAGTGGCGCTTCAAACCCTCGGAGTCCCGACCATGTTCGCAACCATTTCCCCGGCTGACTGCCAGGTGAGCGTGTGTTGCATACCGTGGTCACGACTTGACACAAAGGGTATATTGTTGTCGCAACAGAAGCAACGACGGGTGGTCCAAGTTCTTGAAGGACTGTAGGCTAAACCAAGCTAATCATTCCACGTGTGAGCACCTTCTCCAAGGCCCGTGCTTGAATTCTTCCGGTGGACGATGTCTGAGCCGAACATTTTCTGCTCTGCCTCTTGGGTCTGGCAGCCGCATTACCCAATGGTCATGAAGATGTTTAGTGACGGAAGTCCCTCGCCGGTCCCGGACGGCGGAGACAGTGAGAAGGGTTGAACTTCCAGAAGCACCTTCGTGGCGTTAATACTATGTTACTATGCCACATGTGGCACCGAAGCAATTATATTGCTTTTTACCCAAGTAACATGTGGTACCCAAATGTTGTTGTGCACTATGCATTTTTGAATTGAGCCACACTGTTCCGTTGAGCTGAATCTCAGCTCGGGTATCGACCCCCCAGCTCGCCGTGTGGCGTAGCTGTTCTTTACGAAATTGCAGCGCAAGGTATGATTGTTGGTGGGGAAATTGTACAACTTTGCTGCTTCTTTTCCATTAACTGGTTACCATGCGGCCCACGCCCTAACGTCAGTCAGGGTTCTGGTTGACAGGACGGAGAAACTGGATTTTTGGACTCACAGGATCAAACAGCTTGGATCTTCAAGCTTGCGCTGGACGGCAGCGAGTTAGCAGCGGTGGCTTTGTGAGCACACCCGTCCTCGGTGCATATACATCACAATTTAGCCATGGGGGGCGGAAACCAAATCCGTGGGTCTGTCACCAGTTTTGTCAGGCAACATCGGCTACAAAAAAAAAGTTTCCGTCACAGGGCCAAACCAGACTTAACCGCGGATGGGTGACTTGGCAGGTGCTACATGCCACCTTCTCTTTGATATGTATACATAAACCTCATCTGTAGGCCTTCTGCTTCTTCCTTGCTTCGCTGTGTACCTACACTCTATATGCCTTTAGTCCATTTACCATCACACGACGACCATGTGTCGATCTGGTACATCACGAACTCAGCCTTTGGGAACGTAGGAAGCTTTGACCCAGGGAAGCCGACGGTCGTTATATTGCACCCACTCTTCCTCGACTCGAGTTGGCTCACCTGGCACTTCGACGACCCAAGACTGTCTTCAGAGTACAACTTAATTGCCTTCGACCACCGCTCATACGGTCGTTCGCGGAGCCGACCAAGCGCATTACACGATTGCTATGTAGATGCTGCCGACCTTGCATTGGCGATACAAGCATGTCTCCTTTATGAGCCCGTCCTTCCAGCACTAACTCAGTGGACAGGCGCTCTTTTTACCTCCTGCCCATTTCCTTGCTTTCGAGTGTTTATCTGTCAATGCTGTCCTAAGGCTCGCTGCACTGTGTGTAATCCATGCCGCGTTGAGCCTCACGCTAATCCTTTTTAAGATGGCCAGAGCTCGTCTTGAGTCTCTCACTTTGTAATGTGCCACCACCAACAGAGTATGTCTCGGTGTTCCTACCGCCTGGTCTGATATTCACATACCCAGACTCAAATGGGTTTTCAATGCATACGATGAACTCCTCCAGCTGTGGTGTTATGCGGAAGACTTGGATTCGTTCGAGCACGCTGGGAGCGAAGTCGTCACCTTTATGACCGGCGAGGTAAGACGCTTCTATTTCATTATAGAGAACGATCGCTCATACCATGCCCCCAGACTGACAACACTGACCTCCAAGACGATGTTGGTAGACATGTATAGCTGATGCTTCCCTGGGCTAATGGTATGGACAGCTGATCTCATTCTGGGAGAAAACAACACCCCCAGCGAAACGGCTTCGTATTGTGGAATTAGTAAATATTATGATGAACGTACGCTTGCCATGCTCTGTTCAATTACTTGAATCTAATGTGCAGACACTTACAGCGGACACCGCTTAGCAAGAAGGAGTTCGCAAGAATTACATGCCCAGTCCTCATTATACAGGTGTGTCTTACAATATACAACCACTTTGACTAAATCTCCGCGAAGAACGAACATAGTCCTGTTGCACCACTGAAGTATGCAGAAGGCTTGAGAGAGGATATCAAAAATGCTGCAGGAGTGGAGCCTCGCTTCTATGTGGTTAGAGGT